>PVJH01012796.1:0-55213 GCA_004026705.1 Nesogale talazaci
TATTTCATAGCTCCTACCTTGTATCTTAACTGACTCATCTCCTCCTTGTAATCCCTCTGCAAAAGATGTCACCTCACCTATTGATGGGCTTTGGGTCCCCAATCTGTACTCCCCCTCATTAATAATAATATAATTTTAGCTTATTGATGCCTGACACCGGATCCCTTCACCACCTCATGATCACACAGGCTGGTGTGCTGGTGGGCTTTATTGCTTCTGAGCTGAATGGCCGCTTGTTTACTCAAGCCTTTTAAGTCCCCAGATGCTATATCTTTTGAAAGCCGGGCACCATCAGCTTTCTTTACCACATTTGCATATGCACACCTTTGTCCTCAGGGATCATATCAAGAAAGTGAGCATGCAAAGTTGTGCTTTTGAGTTCTTGAAGCCTGATATCTCATCCCTTTGACATCTCATGATTCCACATGCTAGTGTGCTTCTCAGGACTCTTTTTCTCATGGATTAAACTGAGGAGAATGTCAGCTGCGCATGGGGCATGGAGTCTGCTCGACTCCAGCCTCCTCTCGTGTGACTCTCCTTGCTCATGCCCCAACCTGTTGTCAAGCAGCCTACACAGGGCCAGGAGTTCAAAATCACTAGTCCCTCTACTGGAGAAAGGCACTTCCTAGTCCCATGGAGAGGGACAGCCTGGAACACCCACACGGTCTGCACTGTTCTGTCCCACGGGGCCAATAGAAGTTGGCGTTGATGCAATGGCAGTGAGTTTGGTTAGGGTGTTTACCTTGTTGACTGCCCCTCAAACCTTGGGGCTGTTAGCATCTGCCTGCTTTGGTGATAGCCCCTCCTGTGACTCCTGGAAACCATTCTCCTTGTTGTCACTTGCAATGCACAGTTTGTATTTCTGTTATTTAGGGGTCATTGTAAAGGGTTTGTTTTCCTCCCTTGCTCACAAGCACAAGGGTTTGGCTGATGTCTTGTTTTGCTCTCCCCTAGATTCCTAATCTTGGAGTGAACACACATCGGAAGACGGTGGGCAGCACTGTTAGGGGCAGAAAGGAGGCTCTGGGTAGAGTGATTAGACTAATTTATCCACAGTCTGCTGTGCCAAGCCTGGAAATCTTGACTGAGGGCAAGGTGGGGGTAGGATGCGAGTTCGTGCAGGGAAGGGGGGAGGGTCAGGCAGGGTCAGGCGAAAAGTGGATGGGGAAGGGGGGAGGGTCAGGCAGGGTCAGGGGAAAAGTGGATGGGGAAGCTGGTACTGAACATTAAAAAAAAATTGTGTACAGTGTGATCCCATGCCACCCCCACTCACTGCCACCGAGTCCATTCTGACTCACCGCGACCCTGTCGGACAGGGCAGAAGCTGCCCCTGCAGGTTTCTGTGACTGTAAATTCTTACTGGAGTATAAAGCTTCATCTGTATCCTGGAGAACAGCTGGTGGTTTCAAACTGCTGACCTTGTGGTTGACTGCTGAACAGAGAACCTACTCTAACCTACCCTATAACCCAAAAGGGCTCCTGATGTGCCCCGAGCCTACAAAATTAGACACTGAACATGTCGATGTCAGTGTATCAGCAAGGGTACCTTTTTTGCCCTTGGCTGATGGGATGATAGATGATTTGTATCTTGTTTTCCTTTTTCTCTAACTCCTCTCATTCTCTTTTTGAATAGGCACCTGACCATTCAGAAAATAACCAAAAGGAAAAATCCAATTTTGAGCATGTAGGTTGGATATGCACAGTTGCTGCAGCATAGCTTTGTGGTAGTCACTGTAAACTAACAAGGAAAGGAAGTGTTAGTTACTTGAAGGTGACAGCGTTTCTACGTTAGTGCTGTAGTTGGAAATAGCCAGATGTGTGGGATAGCTGTGCTTGGGGATTGGCTGGAACTACAGTGGAGTGATAAATTATGCCATGGAGGAGTAGTGGAATTCACAGGACTGGATTGGTAGCTGCTCTGGAAGCCAGTGTTTCCCCTGAATGTCCATTGCTTTTGACCCTCTCGATTCCACAAACTAGAAAATGTCATTCTCCTATAAACCTGGCTCATTACGAGCCTATCTTTTAGTTTTGTCTTCAGTGTAGATTCTCCTTTCCTTTCTGCTTATGTCATCTTTACAAGATCCTATAATCTATTTGCTTTTCTGCTCCTTAGGTGAATTTTTGAAAGCAAGTCATCATTCTCATGTTTGTACACTGGGTAATTTGTCATGTTACACAAAGAGAGTAGGTGGTAAAGCAGGGGTGAAAGCCGTGAGTGGAGTCCAAGGAACCTCTGCCCTTACTCATTGCCCTTAATCGCAAGAGACAAGAGGCACCACTTCAAGCAGGGTGCACTTGCAGTCCTTGCTTTCCCCTGGCATTCTTGTTTGTAATACACATTCCCAATAGCATTCGTGTACGTCCAGGGAGCTATTCTGGAGAAAGCCCTTTGCCATTCAGCATCTCAGTCTTGTCTCCAGTGGAAACTAGGGCATCTCTAGGTATATGCTTTTATATTTGGAGTACCATAATGAACAAGATCAGAACCAATGCCAACGTGACCTATTTTCATACACTCTTCACTACAAAGTAGATTTTCATTCGAAGGGCATCTTTCTGTGCAATGTATTAGGCTGAGATTTATTTTTCCCAGACCAGTGCATGTGTTTGTGAATACATGTTACTCCCTGTAAGATTGAGGTGTCGTCCCGTGGTTCTTCTCCTGATTTTTAGGGTCACAAACATGACTACTATGCCTCTCATTGGATAGTTGGGACCAAGAGTTTTGTTACCTTCTTGTTACTCATTTCTTAGGCATTGCAAATTCGGTGTCAAAAATCACACTGCAATCGATTGATTTTGCTAAAAGCTTGGAAATCACTGCCTTGTTCCTCATGCGGTACAGTCATTCACTTTTTCCATGCCTGGGAAATGGTGTTAGCTAGATGTCACATGAATATTTATGCACTACCCCTCTTTTGTATGCACTATCCCCGATCGACTTCAGACTGCACAGGAAATTTTGAAACCAAAATACTATCTTTTAAGGGGTAATATTTTCTGATAGAGGTAATGCTTCAATCACTGCTTTGTCTATATTGATTGATGGAATACTGCCACCATGGAAGCCTATTTGGGAAGACAAAACCTGATGACTTTGCAGCTAGCAGCCCAGCAGGGAGCTCCTATGCAACTAGGGCTCCTAATATCACTGTAGTCAGTGTAACCACCTTATATATATATATTTAAACTACAAAAACAGTGATCAATTATGGAATGGATCTTGTAATATTACTTAAACTCAAAAATACAGTGTATAACTAATAAAATATCTTCAGTTGATAGCAGAAAGGCTATTTTTCATCCCTGACTTTATAATAGACTATCAGGTCTAGCTCACAGAAGTTGTACATAAAAATGAGGCCCACATAGTAAGTCATGATATTACTCTGATAGGTGCGTGTCTGTTCCTGCATCATAATTTGGTGTTGAACTTTGGAAGAAATTAGATAAAAACTCCTTTGAAAAATCAAAACTATACCCATTGCCATCAAGTCAATGCTAACTCATAGTGGCTCCAGGGGACAAAGTAGGACCATCATTGTGAATTTCTAGGACTATTTCTTTTTTTTTTGGGGGGGGGGCATCACTGCCCTCTGGTGGGAGTAGGAGGCCCAGCCTTGCTCCTGGAGAGCTGCTGCTGGATTTGAATCGCCAAGCCAGTGGACCGCCGTCCCACATTCAACCACTACACCACCGGGGCTCAGCTGTAGGACTGTTACTTTTTACAGGAGTAAAAAGCTGTCTTTATCCGTTGGAGTAGCTGGTGGTTTCAAATACTGACCTTGAGAATTGCAGCCCAAATTGTAACCATTATGTCAGCAAAGTTCTGAACTTTTTTTTTTTTGGATGCTTCTTCCATGTGGGCTTCGTTGCTTCTGAGCTAGATGGCTGCTTGTTTACTTGTTCTCCATATTGTAAAAGCCAGTCACCATCAGCTTTCTTCACCACCTTTGCTTATGCACACATTTGTCTTCAGTGATCGTGTCGGGAATGTGAGCATCTTGGAATGCCAATTTAATAGAACAAAGTGTTCTTGAACCGAGGAGGTGCTTGAGTGGAGGTCCAATGTCCATCGGTTCTACTACTAATGCTATATGTATGAATGTTAATCTCTTTCCCCATCATCACTTATAAATATATGCCCCTATGTACATACCTGTATTTGCATCTATTGTCATTTTCTGAATATCATTGACATCTTGTTTTTCTTTATTGAATGAGAGGAAAATTTAAAGTCTGGTGAAAAATGAAATACTTTCAGATTAGTTTACAGCATAATTTTAAGTCATTTTGCTTTAGCAGGATACAGAAAATAAGTAACCATTTTATCAGATCAAAATGATTATGACATCAAAAAGTAGTATTTTGAAAGTTTGATAAATTATATTATTACTACCTTATTAAGGGATGCATCGAGTTTCTTAAATTGTGTGCATTTTCTATCCATGGCTTTTCTCTGGTGTACCTTGTAAAGTTTGTAGACAGAGGAAAGTATTCAGACTGCATCTAAAGAGCAAGCATCTTACACGGGTGTAGGGGTTTTTGTTTCCAGGTGATGATGACTCACACAGATGAGTTGAAAAGAATCACGTAATACCTTTGAATATTCAGAGCAGGGATGCTCACACTTTTTCAGCATGCGAGCTACTTATAAAATGATGAAGTCAAAATGATCTACCAACTACAAAAATGCAAAGCATTTATTTTATTTTTATTACATTTATTCATAAATGCAGTGAGAATACTTTATATGTACAATGTATGTTTATGTACCTTGCATAACCTCATGAGTCCATATTGCACAACACAACACAATTAACTATGTAAATATTCTGCAATTGTCTGAGTTGGCTCTGAAGACTTGCACTGAATGGAATGAGCCGGGGATGCATAGTTCGGACAGTAACTGCTGATAGCCAGCCTGAAGCACACTTCCAAATGATCATCAATCATGGTGGAACAGTACTTGGACTTAATGATCTTTGTGTAGGAAAAGGCTGACTCACATAATTAAGTAGAGCTGAATAATGCAATCAAGGAGGTAGCACATTCTCACATTTGGGTACTCTCCCTCTGCCAGTAAGTTCCAGAACTGTTCACGCACTCATGCATTTAAGCTAAATGTTGGCTTATTTCAAAATAGCCCATTCTGTATGAAAGTGATACATTTTTACTTGGTCCATCTCCCCCACTCATTTTATTACCCTTTCTTATGTTTAAGAGGAAAAAAAAACAAGGTCTAAAAATTGATAACTTAGCTTGTCAGTTTTGATGCACTTAAGGCCGTTGTTAGCAACTGCGTTTTGACACCTAAGATTGCATCTGATTTGCTGCACTGTATGTCATTTAAATGACAGTATCGATGATAGGCTTACATCTATTTTTTAATGCCATGAATCCACTCATACTACATTTGTGATCCACTACCAGATCATGATCAACGTATTGAACACTCCTGATGTACAGGAAATACAGTTTTCATATTGGACCCCTTTGCTTTGCTTTCATAGGATACATTCTAAAAAGGGAGGCCTTACTGACATAGAAGGCCATTCCATCTGAATTCTAAATATCCCAGGAGATACTCTAACACCAGACTCTAACTATCTGAACACTCAGATTCATGGTGCTTTTCCTGATCATTTCATAGGCGGTATCCCCACTATGCTATTCAAGTGGTCAATTATTTTGGCACAAAGAGAGTTTTACACCCGGGGCCAGTTCACTGTAGGAGACAAGTAGGGACTTGACTTGAGTTTTCAAAGAAGGGAGGAGCATTGTTCCCTGCCCCCCCCCTCCCCGAGTTGTTGACAGTGGCTCACCTGTGTGAACCTATAACTATTTTCTCAGGAGGAACCATTTTAGGAAAAAGCAAAAAGGAGAATTCAGCAACTAGAACCAGAGTCCTTGTGTTAACTGCCTCTCTTGAGAGCCTTCCTCAAAGTCCAGGTTGGATTCTAGCCATGTTGGAAGTCCACTGGGTGTAGGCATCTCTCACTGGGTTCTCAGAGCGAACATCCAGCCCCTCAACTCCATGACTACCTGTTGTGGCACCTATGGGTGGCGTAGGTTGGAACTGTGTGTCTTTGGAGGCAACACTGGCCATTTTCAGACCCAAAAGCACCCTTTTTCCCCTCTGGTATTCTGTGTTAGGGGGTCTGTTGTCTGTGGATGAGGCTCCTTGAGCCCCTTGTTCTGATGTACATGTCCTCCTCTCTATGCTGCACAATTTTTGACATAACTTCTCAACTCTACTCAGAGCTTTACTTTTTTAAACCTGAGAATGCTTTTTAATTCCATGATATATTTAATATATGTGTCTCCTATTAACAAGAATTAGAACACTAAGCTTGGAACAATTTCTTTGCTTGCAGAATTAAGACTCCTTTCAGTGTGCCCATCTGACTTCTGCGGATTCATTTCCACATCTTTTGCTTGGGCCCTCACTTCTCCTACCCACCCTATGAAGTCACTGCCTCGCCAGATTGTTTTCCTTAACTAGCAACACCAGCATCATCAGAGGGGCTCCTTAAAAGTGCAAAACCAAATAGAGCAAAATAGAGAGAAAAATAAAAACTTAAAAATGAAAATTCTTAGTCCTTACCCTGGCCCTATGGGATCAGAAATTGTGTGTTTCAAGAAGCCCTTAAGGTAAAGTGACCAGATTTTAAGCGGGACACCAGTGACTGGGGGAAGAGGAGGTGTTTCTTGATTAAAAATTTGGTCTATATGGAGCAACAAAAATGTTCATAGAATGCAAAAATAGTATGGCAAAATATTTATTTTAATTTGAAAACGCTGTGGGATGTTGTTAAATTGTTAAAAAGAGGGACGTCTGAGGTCCACACGATCTTGGTTCCTTCTCATAGTATGCTTTGCTCTTCACTGGGCGGCAGGGTTCCTCGGTCTCTTACAGAGAAGAAGACGCCTTCCTAAGAGGGTCTTTCTCACTGATGATCTTCATGGTACTTGTTCCCCTCTCAGGTGTTGCCATGATATTGCTTGTGCCACCCTACTTTTGAAAGTGAAGACCACAATATCAATTGCTTCTGCACCTGCATGCAGCACAGAAGGCAGGGAGAAGTTGCTAAGTACTGGTGAATAAATGAATGCCTCACGGAGGGAAAAGCAGATTAGGGGGAGTGGCGATCAATAGAGTCACCTGCTCTGAAGAGATCAGGGAAAATAATGGCAGTCAATGAGAGGCATTGGATTTCATAGGAAAGCTGGTATTGGTGACCTTTGAAATGCTTGTTTCAGCAGAGCAGTGGGCAAGAGGCCCAGATTCTGAAGGGCCGGGGCTTCTTTGGACATGATGAAGACTTGCAGGCTTCCAGGGTTTCTTATTGATAGTATCTCTGACTGTGTGGAAGAGGCAGAATTCTCTCTGACGTAAGAGCTAAGTGACCGCAGACCAATTACTTTCCCTCCTAGAGCCTCCGATCTCTGAAAAGGTAATGCTAGTGACATCATGTGAGTAAATGGGAATGATGTATGACATATAGTTGACACTTGGTCATTTCTTTACTATACCCCTGTCTTTTCTTAACACTATTTAAGGCTTGCATCACCCCATGTGACTCTGTGTCAGATACGAAATGGCTTATTCTATTCCATGGCGAAATTTGGCTTGGAACTAATCTGAGAATTGAACCAGGCATGGTTAGTTACAAGATATCCAGTTGGAGAAGTTCCCCAACTTTTGGTGATTATTATGTGCTGATCAATCCATCCCAATTCACAGTGACCCTACAGGACTGAGTAGCACCCTCCTGTAGGGCAGCGGTTCTCAACCCAGTTGGGGTTCCAAGGACCCTGCCTGATTCAGAACAGTTGCAAAATTACAGTTACGAGGTAACAACGAAAATAATGTTATGGTTGGGGGGGTTACCACCACATGAAGAACTGTATGAAAGGGTCATGGGAATTGGAAGGTTGAGAACCACTGCCGTCAGGTTTCCAAGGCTGTAATCTTTGTAGGAGAAGGGCTCGTGGTAGAGGGAGTTTCCTGTCGGGCTGCTAATAGAATGTTCAGCAGTGTGACGCCACCAGCCAATGTGAGGGAGAAAGATGAGACTTTCTGCTTCTGTAAAGATGTACAGCCTCGGAAACTCAAAAAGGCAATTCGGCTCTGTCCTTGGGGTTGCTATGAAGTGGATTCTGAAACTTGGGTGTGATTTAATCTTTGCAGTAGCTGATTGCCACAGCTTTCTCCCAGAGAGCCACTGGTGGATTCACATCACTGGCCTTTCAGGTAACAGCTCAGCAGTTAACCACTGCACCACCAGGGCCCTGTGATGTGCTAGCTGAACTTTCCTACAAGGTACAGAATCCCAATTCCAACAAATCTATGGAAAGGTGGGGGGGGGGGAAGGAGGGTGGCACCCAGGGGATGTTGGGGGAGAGAAATGAGAGAAATTGTTTTTGGCTTATATGATTGAAAAGTCTGTGGAGAATACTAGCTACAGACACTGCCAGACCTCATAGCTCAAATAATATTCTCAGCACATGGCCTTTCAGCCAGACTCCCCTAAGTGTTTGTTGCATCCTTAAGCATATCTAACAGATTGCAAGGAGGAGCAAAAACTTCTCAGTAGGTCTCTCTGATAGCTTGGATTCATTCCTACTCCCCAGGCTTAATTTATTGGCCTGCTTTTGAAGCAGGGGTTGTGGCCAGTGGATTGGGGAATAGTCTGGTAAGGGAATACCTAGTTCTTTGAAATATTGGTACCAAACAGAGGGGAGGAGTGGTTCCTGGAAAGAAAATTCTCTCGCAGTTCCAGAATGCAAGAAAATAGATACAGAACAGGCAAAATAAGGGGTATCATCTTAGTGTATGAAAGCCTCCCAGGTATAAGTCAATTTAGTAGGTGAAGGAGCTCTGCTAGTCCTGTCAGGTAAGCATTGGATTGCTCATGGCAGCGTTGGCAGTTGGAACCCACCAGCTACTCCCCAGGAGACATAAGAGGCTTCCACTGAGTGAAGATATGGAAAGTCTCAGAAATCCCTGCGTAGGGCCCCAAGGAGCTAGAACTGCCTGAATGGCAGTGAGTTTACCTTGACTTTGGTTAGGTCCATTAAGCATGAAAAGTAGATGCCCATCCTGAGGAACGAGTTCTTGCCTTGACATTCCCATGCTTCTGTCGGCTCCAGTCACGTTCCTCCCCATAGGGGTTCCAGATCCAGACCCGAACGCTTTACAGTCAGACTCATGGACATCCTGAACTTAGGCGGATGTCCAGTCAAGATGCGTCAGCATGCTTGCCCTTTGCGCCACCAAGGAAATGCGACCACATTGGTGCACCTGACTAGCTCATGATGAACAGAAAATTATAAATAAAACAATTTGGATCCATTGGGGAAATTCATTGAATCATCATATTTGGTTCGTGTTGATGTTGACATTTTCAAACCCGGTCATTTGCTATTCATTCATTGCTGTCTATGGCTTGTCTGGCAGGTAATTGGTGCCTCAGCCATGAGAACCTTTGCGCAATCTTCTCTTGCCTTTCTTTAACTACCTGGCCTCCCCTTCCATACTTCAGAGAACCAGTTTTCAAAGTGCTTCCCAAATCTGGGTCCATTCACCAGCTTTTGAGAATAAAGTTTTAAGGGAACACCAATAAGCAATATGTTGGTCTTGCCCGTGGCGCTGCCCAACAGCAGCGAGGTTGAATCACTGAAGAGAAAAGCGTGACCCACGAGCCATAAAACACTCTCTGTCTGGTCCGGGAAAGAAAAAGGTTATCATCCCCTGACCCTGGTGACAAAGCAACCTACATATTGAACTGCTAACTCCCAGATCAGCAGTGTGAACCCACCCTCCACTCTGGGAGAAAGACGAGGCCATCTGCTCCTGTAAAGATACAAAAGGCTCAGAAACCCAGAGGGGCAGTTCTGTCTTACAGGGTTACAGTGCCAAGATGCAGTATGTGGCTTATAGCACTATTGCTACTTATGAGCGTAAGCCAAGTGTATGAAGAATTAGGCAGCGCGTCCTTAAGTTTCTCTCACTTTCTAGTGGAGACAAAGCAGATTCGGAGGATAATTTACCTTATCCATGCCACCATTACTCTTTTCAGTTCTCAGAGCATTTTCTTTTCATTTATTTTTAGGCAATTTGGTCGTCCTCATCTTCTAAAATCACACCCCCCCCTTTAAAAATTATATTATTGGGGGCTCGTACAACTTGTATCACAATCCATCCATCCATCCATTGTATCAAGCACATGTGTACATTTGTTGCCATCATCATTCTCAAAACATTTGCCTTCTACTTGAGCCCTTGGTATCAGCTCATTTTTCCCTCCCTCCCTGCTCCCCCTTCCCTCATGAACCTTTGATAACTTATAAATTATATAAGAGCTGTAAGAGTCCCCAATAAAATAATTGGAAAAATCATTATGCCATATTTTACACTGTCTCACACATGCCTTTCACTCACTTTTCTGTTCTTCTTCCCCCAGAGAGAAGATTCTTGTAATCAGTTCCCCCTTTCTACCCTATCTTCACTCCACCCTCCCAGTATCACCACTCTCACCACTGGTCCTGAGGGGTTCATCTCTCCTGGATTCCTTGTCTTTCCAGTTCCTATCTATACCAGTGTACATCCTCTGGTGTAGCCAAATTTGTAAGGTAGAATTGGGATCATGATAGTGGAGGGGAGGGGTGGGGGCGAGTTGAGGGAAGCATTTAAGAACTAGAGGAAAGTTATAGGTTTCATCATTGCTACACTGCACCCTGACTGGCTCATCTCCTTCATGCAAACCCTTCTGTAAGAGGATGTCTAGTTGCCCACAGATGGGCTTTGAGTCCCCAATCCACATTCCCCCTCAATCACAATGATATAATTTTTTTGTTCTTTGATTCCTGACAACTGATCCCTTCAACATCTCATGATCACACAGGCTGCTGTGCTTCTTACATGTGGGCTTTGTTGCTTCTGAGCCAGATGGCCTTTCATTTACCCTCAAGCCTTTAAGACCCCAGACACTATATCTTCTGATAGCCTGGCACCATCTGCTTTCTTCACCACATTTGCTTATGCATACATTTTTTTTCAGCGATTGTGTCAGGAAGGATTGTGTCATGGAATGCCGGTTTAATAGAATAAAGTGTTCTTGCACTGAGGGAGTACTTGAGTGTACCTTACTACTAAGCCTATAAATATATGTACATAGATCTATTTTCCAATCATCATAAATAAGTATATTTACATATGTACATACCTGTATTTAGACCTCTATAGTTCTTACCTCTTAGTTCTTTCCTCTATTTCCTTTTACTTCCCTCTTGTCCCACTATCATGCTTAGCCTTCATTTGGGTGTCAGTATTTTCTCTGTTACATTACCCTTGCTCAAGCCCTACCAGTCCTCTTATATTCTCCTCGCCACCGATTTTGGATCACTTGTTGTTCTCTTATCCCTGAGTTTGTTACCACTTCCTTTTCTCCTCTCCCATTTCCCCTCGGAACTGACGGTCCTCTTGTTTTCCCCTCCAGATTGTTTATCCAGGCCTGCTCCCTTCTTGATTTGCTCCATTGTGGGGGTCCCCCTTCTAAGAGTGGGAGAGAAGGTCTGACTTCCCACCTGGCACTTGGACACATTGGCACAAAGACAGGTCTGGGTTCCATGCAGAGATAGAAGGTACCAGAAATATGTACAAAGCCCAGGACTTCAAATCATTTTATTCCCCCTCTTCTGAGCCTTTCCCAGTGCATGTATTTGTTGTTCTCTGAACAGTGTGCTTTGTGTTGATGTGTTTGAGATGAGCCCTGAGCATCCATGGAGGAGGGTGGGAGAGTCCAGCTATCATGGTGTGTGTGAGAGAGCACACACACACACACACACACACTCACATAGGTAATGTGGTCACTTGATTGTGTAAGCAGTGCACTCCCTCTACAGAAGGCTGTGTAGTGAAGCTGTACATGAAGAACAGGGATGATAATACCCTTTTGCTGCTTTTCTGCCGTCTCAATGCCCTGTGGAGTGAGAGAAGGCTTCAATCCCTAGGCTTGTGAATTCCTTATCTTTCCCAAACGTTAAATTAATTTTTAAGGCTATTTATTCAAAGTTGACTTCACCACTAGAATAAGAAAGATCAGACAAATCAGCTGCAAGAAATGAAGTATGAGGAAATCCGAACTCTTTGACAAAGTATTCCTAGGAGGAAGGGTGTTGAATGAAGCCAGCGGGTAAATGATAAGGCCCTTTACACTGTGGAGTTCAGAAAGCAATTTATCAAGAGTACATGGACTCTCTGGTGGCCGCCAGTCAGGAGGAAGTGAGTGTGGGGGAAGAGCCCTGAAAAATACATTTGAAATACTTTTTAAAAAAAGTGTGTGTGTGTGAGTATACTTTGAAATACCCACCTTCTCATACAGAAATATCACATATTAAAATTTGGGTTGCTTGTAGTATACTTACAACTGTAAATCCTGTTGTTATGGGATAAGATTTAAGGGCTAATAATTGAGAGAATAAGGGTCAGATGTAGTTAAAACTTGAACCTGGATATGGTTGTCTGATACTCATTCACCTGGCTCCTGCGATTAGGTGACTATCTCTCACGCTCAGATTTTTATACTTTCTAATCTCTAGAAGAGCAGAAGTGTGTAATTCAGACAGATAATTCCAAATGTCTTTTACGTTCTGTTAAGGAGCCCAAAGCCTATTTAATCATTTTCTCCCCGATCTTGGCAGCCACTTTTGGATGAGACAGTGCTGTCTGCATTGTTTATGAGAGGGAAACTGAGGCACGATGTAATGGGCATTGTCAACAATAGGCCGTAAAGTGACCAGACGTCCCGCTTTTGCCGGGACAGTTCCAATTTTAAACACTTTTTCTCGTGGCGTTTTTAAAAAAGTCCCGATTTTTGGAAAGAATACACAACAAGCTTAGGAACGATGGGAGAATATACCCTCTCTACCGTCCACCTTTCCCCTGCTCCCTGTCAATGGTGTCCCACTTTACCAATGTTAAAATCCGGTCACTTTACAATAGGAGGATAGAACTTACGGCGCCGGTTTGACTTCCAGTTCTAGAGGAAAGCCATGGTTTCTTAGACTTGCAGTGGCAAAGGGCAGGGTTGCTGAGTTGATCATTTCATTAAAAGATTTCCACAAATATACTTAGTCCCCAATCATTAACCAATACACAGCAATTCCCCAACTCTTCATTTTAGTCGTTTCCCCCACTTCCACCTGATAACCAACATTGTTTGGGGAGTTCACAGAATGTCGAAACAGTGACTTAAAATCCTTTAGATTTAGTAACTTCTAGAGACCAGATGCACTGCACCATCGTTCCCTTTGCAAAACCACTCAGTTTTCAGACCCAGGTCCAGCCATTTAAAAAGCATCGGCAGTGGCCTCGTTTTAAAGGCTGGATTTCTTTGTACTTGACATAGCCTGCGATTCACACAAGTGACCCCCACTGCCAAACAAAACCGGAAAGGAGGTGGGAGGGATCTTGTGGAAAATCCTGCTCTCACCTGCGCGGCTCTCAGCCCCTCCGCATTGGCGCTCCCCTAATGCCTCTTATGTGTCTCCTCTCTCTCTGTGCCCCTTGGAACCTGACGGTACCATCCAGCCCTGGATAAGCTCAGCACGCAGCACCTGTACCACCCCACCCAAGTGGAGATCGTGCAGTCCAACGTGGTGTTCGACATCAGCAGCCTGATGCTCTATGGAACGCAGGCGGTGCCCGTGCGGCTCAAGATCCTGCTGGACCGCCTCTTCAGCGTGCTCAAGCAGGAGGAGGTGCTGCACATCCTGCACGGCCTGGGCTGGACTCTGCGGGATTATGTGCGCGGATACATCCTTCAGGTAGGGGGGAGGCGGCGAATGCTGCCCTGGAGCAGCTTGGGCTGGGCTTGGCAGAGCGCCTTTGCCCCTCTAGCCTCCAACCACCCCTTGCACACACCCCCTCCTTTGGCCAAGAGGTCCTAGGTACTGGCGGGTTTCTCAGGGAACTGGAGAGACAAACACAAGTCCCAGCAGGCCAGGAGTGGATTAGGAGGGCAAAGGGTCTAGTGGCAAGTCATATTGTACGCTTGTCAGTGCCACCCTCTGCCTACAACATGACTTTCTGGCTTCTTCTACAGGTCTTACTTAAAGCGAGGGCTCTTTCAGGTGGGTGGCAGATGTATGGAGATCAGAGATCAAGCTCCTTCTGGGGTTATTAGAACTTTTGTCACTGCTTAATGAGGTTTTCTCTGTCGCCTCACCATTTATTGCTTCTACATCCAACTCAAAGGAAGCCGTGTAACTAATAAAAGCTCCCGCTGGAATAGCCTGTAAGCCCTCTCTCTCATCATGGCCTCTGGACCTCCACACATCCTCTGAACAGGGCACACATAGCTGTAGGTATGGCCTTTGGGCACCTGTTTGTCTAGCCTGAAGGCCGTCCTGTCTGTCAGTGGCATGTGCAAGCTGTTAAGGGCTTGTCGTACTTTACCAGGGCATCCAGCTTCCTGACCCTCCCACCTCCCGCACCATCTCCCCCCTTTCACGGTATGTCACAGATCCATTGCATTGTGTTTTTTACTTCTGAAATGTATTTGTGGTCATCTGTCTTATGTTGGGAAACCCCAGAATCTCAAAAGGACTGCACGAGACATTGGGAATATATCCCTTCCCCCGTGAGGAGATTACAATGGAAGAAGGGAGAATCCAGAGCCCATTTTGAAATAGGACAAATAAAACCATAGTTATCGTTTGGGGTGGTGGTCACTTTCTAACATTTATTTCCCCACGACCACTCTAGTGGTGGATGGAGGTTCTGTGACCTCAGCTGGGATGTGATCAGTTTACCATAACCCTTTTAACCTGGAAAACAAACACACAGTGTGAGCACACGCGCCCACACATCTCTTGCCTTCCTGACACCTTCAGAAAACACACAGATGGGAACCAGGCTAGGAGAGCTGGGAAGGGTGGTGGCTAGACCTGGAGGAGAGAGAGGGACTCCCCTGTGTGCTCCCTGACAACCACATCACTTCTCACCGATGCGAAACTCAGGTCTTAGTCGGCAGGCACGGGACACCTGATCTTTAGGAGGTGAGACGGGGTGATCATAATGGCGCATTAATGTTTTCAGTCGACAGGAGCCCTCCCACAGGCATGATCTCATTTGCATCCAGATGGGGCATTTCAGTAGGGTGGTAAGGTAAGACTTAAGTGGCCAAGGATGTGTGCACGCGTGAGCGTGTGTGTGTGTGTGCACGTGCACGCGCGCGCGTGTGGTGGCAGACAAGGTTTAGAAAGGTAGGGGGGCCAGGAAAAATACAGTGCAAACCAGTTTGGCAATTCCTGGTTTGTGGGGTGCTGAGATGAACATGGTGCCACCTTCTCTACAGATGTACCAGCAATGAGATTGTGAACAACCACGTTGGATGGCCTTTATCCTGCGGCATAAGCTGGTGTCGCTTTCTGGCTGGGATTGCTAACAGGGTGAAGCCCACTTTCCTTCATTAAAAACCCACCAGTCTTCCGTTCCCCAGGTCTGTAGCTTCTCTTTCCCTAGGACTGTGATGCTTAATTCCATCCTCAGTCTTGCATTTCACATTCACATGTATGTTTTTATGGAAGGTACCTGGAGCAGATGCATTATCTTGTTCTGTCCAAACAAATAGATGTGTGTTTGATTACTGTGCTGACTTAGCAACGCTGCTCGCTGTTGCGTTTTGACAGCAGCAAACACAGAACATGTTGGGTTTTCTGTGCTGAGATTCTGTTTTTGCTTTGACCAACACGTCTACTCTTTAGTTTATTTGAAATAGTATTTATGCGTTCATTCTTTCCCAACACTTTATCATCTGTCTCCCCCAGAAAATACAGAAAGGTAGGCTCTCCTCAAATGTACCACATTCATGATCAAGTCCTTCATTTTTCCCTTTCTCAAAAGGCTGTGGATGTAAAGGCACAGGGCTGAGCCCTGGTGGCGTAGTGGTTGTGCGCGGGACTACGGCCCACTGGGACGGAGGTTCAATTCCAGCAGTGGGGCTGGGCCTCCTACTCCCACCACCGGAGAGCAGTGCTGCCCAAACAAAACAAAACAAAACAAAACAAAACAAAACAAAACAAATAAAGGCACAAAATTACAAGCCAAACTAAATATTAAAAGAAAATTCAGCCAGACCACAAAAAATGGCAAATCTCTCATTCAAGGGGCAAGAGATGGCATAGAAAGACGTTGTCCTTTATCGTGATCCTCATGTTATAATTAATTTCCATTAATTTTGATGAAGCCTCCGATTTAAGACCTTATTTTGATTTGTTCCACCAGCCGGAAGGTAGAAATTGACCATTTGAGAAAAAGCATTGGTGAATTTACATGAGAGGAATTTTAGGGTTCGTTTGTCTAGTTTGATTGAGAGGATTGATGTTAAGATCGATTTTATTTAAATGATTCTTTTTGTCATTTGGCATTTATTGTCCACTCTTTCCCTGCAAAAACAGTTTTGCTTCCAACGGCATTAAGTTAAAGGATGCAGAGACATGTAGTGGTGAATATTCTCATCAGCACAGAAACTAAACTACAGAGTGCTGCTATGGAAATCAGTCCTTCTCTGACGTACTGGGATATTGGTTCCTTAAAAAAAAAAGTGTCGTAATGATAGGTATGCAGACAGGACTTTGACCGAGATGACATAATAGCATTTTCGTCCACAGAGGCTATAAAAAGTGCATCTGAAGGTTGTGGATCCTTCAATGCATCATTAGTGCACCAGTCATTTTATCTGGCTAAAACTCAATTGTCTTGTAGCCCTCAAGGCATCAATTTTAGCATTATTGCTCTCAACAACAGTATATTGAATATTATGTCAGTTAAAGGAGAATAATTATCAAGGCAAGTTAGGGTGGCTGTTAGCCTTACCACATATTGACTTGGTTAACAGTTGGCTATAGATTGTGTTACTGGGCAAATGAAGATGTACGGTAAGTTGAACTGGTCAAGCCAGAATATTAATTTAACTCTCGTGGACCCAAACCTGCATCCGTTACATCCACACCATTATTCCTGCCTTCAGAGACTATTCTGAATGTGGAAGGACCTGGTGGTTTTTGTTTTTTTTTTAATTTGGGAGGGGCTAAGGGGCGGGAAGCAGCCTATTTGCCATGATCATTTGAAAGGGTGTGTGAAGAAATTATAAAAAGAAAAATGGAGATAATGACCCCCGAAAAATCATTTGAAAGTGTGGCTATTGGTCAAGTACTCTGCACTGTTTAGACTTTTTAAAAATATATTTTTTTCATTTAGGAGATTATTTTTGTAATTTTTAAACTAGCCAGCAGGGAAGAAAATACATAGCAGCATATGAACTCAGATTATTTAAGAACCCAAGTGGTGTTTTTTTAAAGATAAAGATTCTGGTATCCCTTTGTGGATTTATTAAAGTGTTTGTTCAAAAGTACAGACAATTTGAGGTTTATTGTAAAGTGGTATTTATTTCCCCAAATAGGGAAATATTGTTAGATGCTATAATCTGAACATAAAAGTACATATTTTTTATCTGCTCCAGACAAGTACTTCCTATTTCAGGTCTTTGAAGCCTGGTGCCCATATTTGACAGCAAATGATAGAAGCCGCCCAGCCTTGCCCCAATTTCCCTTTCTTTGACCCAGGAAATAAGAATATAGGCGATTATCATTGTTGAACCCAGTCATTGTAAAGAATCACTTTTTCACCCAGCCATCCTTTAATCTGTACGTTCAAGTGAGCTGCCTGGACTTGTTCACCAGCCAGCCCGTGGGAATCTCCTTTGTTACAGGAGCCCTGCCAGGATTCAGAGAACTATATCCAATGTTCTGGAATAATTAGCAGAGATGGCAGCAGCTTTGTGAGAGGCACTCTTGTGGTCCTCTCTCTTGAAACCGCCAGAATCACTAGAACTATGCACATTGCCCAGAGTATTGTGGGACGCGAGTCATTCAGTGGAAGCAGTTGGGCAGGGGTCTGGAGTGAGTTATACACTTGGAGTATCCTCATAAAACTCCATGTGGCGTGTTAGCATCAGGAACGCTCGGGTAAATTCTGGAGAGAGTGGTCCATGGACATAGAGAAGCAGCTTCCCCCAGCATCTCCCAGCTCCCAGTGTCTCTCATCATGCTCACCAGAAGTCTTCAGTCCCTGACCACAACTCAGTTCTTTGCAGATGAGATTTTTCCACTAGTTGGAATGCCCTATGCCTCTTTGTGCAAGGGCAAATTCTTGCCTACCTGGTGTAAGCTACACTCTGTTTCACCTGTTGAACCATACATCTTTTCTGACGTGGGTCTATCTCCTGACTTGCGTCCTCACAGCTCTTATCACAATTCTAAATCAATAAATTAATTAAGTCAACTGTCAAATGGTTTTCCTGGCTTCCTCAGTAGACAAGCACCACAAAGGCAGGGTAATAAATATTTGCTAAACAAGTGGATAAAGAAATTTGTTTTAACTTGATATCGCCTAATGGTTCCACCCTGGAACTCAGTAAAAATTCAATAAACTCCGGTGCCTAGAAGATCCTTAACTTTTCTTCTGGCTCCCTGTAGCAGCAACTGGCTATTTAGGGCAGTAGAAGAGATGGAAGGACTCCCACACTCAAGCTACTCGTGGTCCGCTGAACAAGTGTTTCGTGGTATACATGCAGTAGGAAGCATCAATATTGAGCAAACACTTGTACTTAAACTGCCCTTCCCAGAGTAAGTTCACATATGTTAGCCTCTTGAAAGCCTCTTACACCACCCTATCATTGCATTAATCTTTGTAATACTTGAGTCTCAAAGAGGTTACTTTTCCATAATCGCAGAAAATATTGCCATCGGGAGTCCTCCTTGCTTTGATCACGCTTTACTTTACCCAGCATGCTGTTTTTGTCCAGGGACTTGCCCCTCACGATAACCTGGCCAAGGAATTTAAGAAAGGGTCTCAGCGTCTTCACGGCCAGGGAGCATTCTGCCTGTATTATAACAGAATTGTTTATTCTAGCGGCCCAGAATTTTTTCTTCACCAATGCAGTAAGGCATCTTTCATCTTTTGTATTCTTTGTTCAGCTCTTGGTCGTATCTGATGCGATTCCGAACCAGAGACTGTGGCTTGGATGATACCCACAATTGTCCTCCCTGGGGCAGCTTTTTAACCCTTTCAAAAGGATGTTGGCAGCAGTGTTGTCCCATCCAGTTAAGTTGTTTGATTTCTTGACTGCTGCTTCTGTGGGCAATAATTTTGGATTCAGTAAAGTGAAATTCTTGGTAACTTCTTTTTCTCAATGTATTATGACTATGTTTATTTGTACTTTTGTGAGGGTTTTTGCTTTCTTTAGATTAAGTTGCAATTTAGCCCGACAGCTGTCACCTGTGATCTTCATTAGTAAGTGCTTCAAGTCACTTTCACTTTTAGCAAAACAGGGTTTTCTCACGAGTTTCAAACACTTATTAATGAGTCTTCTTCAATCTTTATGTTTTGGTCATCTCTTATAGTTCAGTTGCCCAGGGGATGTGCTCAGCATACAGATCAAGTAAGTCTAATGAAATAATGCAACCGTGACTCACACCTTTCCTGTTGAACCACGCGGGATCCCTTGCTCAAACAGTGGCTTCTTCATCTCTACATGGTCTACATAAGGATGATTACATATCCTAGCATTCTCATTTTTGAAATCTGAGCCACAATTTATTGTGATCCACACTGGTAAAATTCTTTTGAATAGTCAACAACTTACTGGTATTCTCTCCTTTCAGCCAAGAATTTTTTGACATCAGCAGCCATGTCCTAGTTCCATTCCTCTTCTGAGTCCAGTTTGACATCTGGCAAGACAAGCTCCATGTCAGTTTACTACTGCAGCTTTTAAAAAAAATCATCTTCAGGAATATTTTATTTGGATGTGATATTAGCAGTGTTGTTTGATAATTTGTACCTTCTATTGGGTCACCGTTCTTGAGAATGGACACATAGATATTTTTTGTCCAATAGATTAGTCAAATAATATTATTTCAAATTTCTTGGCCTAGAAAGGTGAATGCTTACAGAATGGATTCATTTGTTGAAATACCTTGATTGGTATTTCTCCAATTTGTAGTCTTGTTTTTATAAGTACTTTCTGTGCAGTTTGGATTTCTTCCTTCAATTGCATCCGTTCTTAATTACATTTAACATGGTGATATAAGGCTAGTCATTCCTTTGTGATACAATGATTCTGAATTCCTTCTCTCTTCTTCTGTTTCCTTGTTCCTTGTGCAGTATCCACCCATATAATCCATTAGTATTGCAACTTCAGACAAATATTTTCTTCTAGTCTTTGTTGAGAAATATTGAACATGTTCTTCTTCCCTCTTGGTTTTCCTACGCCAGGTCTTTCACATTAATAATGTCTCTATAGTACTGTACTTTGTCTTCTTGATCTTGTTTAGCTCTTGTTCAGGTCTTCTACTTTGTCATTTCAACATTATGGCATTCACTTTGGATATTTTACAGTTAAGAATAATTTGCAGTCTTTTCTGACAACCACTTTGGTCTTTTCCCTTTCTTCATGTCTTTTTAATGGCCTTTTTGCTTCCTTCACATTTGATGTCCTTGATGTTATTTCACAATGTATGTGGTCTTTGGTTATTAGTTTTCAATGTGTCCAATATATCCTTGAGGTAATCTCCAAATGTAGGTGGAATATACTCAAGGTCCTAATTTTGCTGTTGTGGGCTTCTTTTCATGGTCTCTATTTTCCCCTTGAACTTGCATATTAGTTGATTGTGTTTCCTGTTGTCAGTTCCTGTCATGATTGAGTATCTTGGGCTTCTCCATTGTCTCTTTTCACAGATATAGTTGATTTGATTCTTGTTTATTCCACCCAATGAATTTTACATGCGTAATTATTATTTAGGTTGTAAAGAAAAGTGTTTGCAATCATTAAGTCATTGGTCTTGCAAAATGTTATCGTGCAATCTTGGACATCCTTTTTATCACCAGTGCCATTAGTCTTTAGTTCCATCTTTCATATTCTAATTACAAGTAATTCTCAATGCATCTTGATTATATGTTTGATCCATATCAGCCAGTGGAAGGTATTTCAAGGGCCAGTCCTCGAAGTGGCATGGGTCACTTTTCCTGCATGCCACTCCTCTGAACTTCTGTACATGGGCCTCTGTGAGTCAGCAGAGCTACAGCAGGTAGCTCCTGACTGGGCAGCCATTCCCATCAGCACTCTACACCACGGAACTCAAGTTTGTGCCACACTCAGGGGTTGTGCAATTGCTATAATTGACATTCTTTTTATATAGTTGGACTAACAAAGTTTAGCATTGCAGGGTTCTGTGGTGAAGGCAGATTGATGAGTTTTAATCCTAACTTCAGTTTTCAATAGATGTCTAAAGTAGGTTGTGTTAGCCTGAGTTCCCTAGAGAAACAAAATTAGGGCATTAGAAATTTCATATCTATTTAGATAAATAGATGGATAGATAGATAGATGTCTAACATAAGAAATAAGCAGTCTCCAGCTCGAGATGTATATTCCAGTAACGTGGTGAAGCAGGGCTTGAAGCAACCTCAACTTAGAGTGACACAGTGGAATTATAGCTTGTAAATGGAGGCACAGAACCAACAAGGCAGCCAGCTGCACCCTGGTCCCATGATCAAAGAGCAAGCGACAAACGGGTAAGGTTCGCTGAGGCATTTATACTCCACCCTTCAGTTAATCTCACATGTGTTCATTGACCATGTTGGCACAACAAACCTACCTATCACATAGGCCTGTGTTCGAATCTACCTGAGGTCAATGAGTTAGATGGACACAGTGACTGCTACAAGAGCTCGGGCGTAAACACAGCTGTGAGGCTGGCACAGCACCGAGTAGTACTCTGTTCTGTCACGCACGGTGTCGCAATGAGTCAGAATGGAGTGGATGACACCAAGCGACAGCAAGCTTTAGCCCACTCATACAAAAAATAAGAAATAGCAGTGGTGTCTCATAAGAGCCTGCTCGTAAAGCACTGAGCGCTGTCACTTGTGATAAAAATGATCGTAAAGATTTGAAATAGCCACCTGGTCATTTTAAAATTGTTTTAAAACATGCTTTATATTCTGAGTTTTAATATTTTGCCATGCTTCTTAGAGCTGTTTGGTTTTTCATAATGCCAGAGAAAGGGTAACTATTTTTCAACACACATGAAAACATACACACATGAGCATGTGCATGGACACATGTGTGTTCTAACTACAATTCAGAGGCAGGAATAGAGCAAGACCATGGACATTTAAGTTGCACCAATTTTTGGATGTTCATTTCATGTCATCTTTTGATCCTTGGTTCACTTTAACCACACTAGGTCACTTAACATAATAGAACACCAATTTCTTCATTTGTAAACTGGAGAAAACCCTGGGAGCCATTCTACAGGGTTTCTAGAAAGATTAGATGAAATTGTACTTATATATAATACTTTTAGTATAGTATGTTAGCTTATAACATTCTTATTAATGTTAACCATTACTGTATTGTGTAAGTGTGAATAATCCTTTTCAAGTAGTCCTTCCAACAGCAAATGTTATTGATGAATTTTTCCATGTGGAGGAGCCTGGGGAATGTGGTGGTGATCTGTTTGACTACTCACTGCAAGGTCAGCAGTCTGAAACCACCTTCTCCGTGGGAGAAGAGTTACAGTCTCAGAACCTCAGAAGGACGCTTTTACCCTGCCCTGCAGGGTCAAAATGAGTCTGTTCCAACACTATGGAAGTGAGTTTGGCTTTGTTTTTTAAGACAGAAGAGGTGGTTTCTCAGAAAACCGAGAAGCACCTATTATTGAGGGGTGGATACCATCACAAGTAGAGGGGCCTGCAGCTGACTCATCGTGCCAACACTGGCCAATGTGTGACCCGGGACATGTTTGGAGGGGCTCTTTGACCTAGACTCAAGGCTGACTGTCTGCCCCATGACATCGAGTGGCACGCATCCTTTCATCATGTCAACAGTGCGTGACTCCTTTTCCGGAGAAGAGGATCATATCTGTGAATGATCTAAATCTCTGCCAGAGATTTACAGAAGTTTGGGGCACTCTTGGTATTTATAGTGTCTGTTTTTCCAGGTGTTTGGGCGCTCTACAAACATTATCCCAGAAATCCTAACCTCCCTATTAGAGGGGCTGTTTCTGGGGGCATCATCCTGGATCTTATAAAGTCACTATGGCTAAAAGCCTCATGCAGGGTCAACCCTGGAAGTGAAATACATTGACTTTGACTCCCTGGCCAAAGCCCTTTAACTCTTTGGACAGCAATGAAAATAAACACTTTATATCCAAGAGCATAGCTTGATGTCTTGTGCTCAGAGTTCACAGAAGTGAATCCCCTTTACCCTTGCAAAGTAGAAGTAGATCGCTCACTAGATTCCTGGAAGCAAGACAGAGACTCCTGTAAGAGGATGTGTGCTTGTCGGACATGAAAGAGGACTTTCTGAGGAGCCAGAAATGAGTACACAACACACTAGCCAGTCACTGTTTGGTAAAGAATTAGGCCAAATGTCCTGGGAGTAGATCTGTCTGTGATAGCACTAGTGAAACCAAATTGTTTCCAAACCAGAGTCTTAATCTGCTCCCAACTAAAAGAAGAACCAAAGATCTCACACTTCTGCTTCAGATACTCAGATTATCACCACCTAGTCTATGTCCTTGTGTAAAGAATGTAATGTCTATGAGCATCATTTTCATGATGCCTCTTCCAGGGGAGGTTTGAAAATACAGGGAAATGACTTGCTAAACTCTCCCAAGAAATTGTGCAATTTGTCATTTTAAAAATTGGAACTTGGAATATACCATCTGTAAATTGTCATTTCCTTCCGTTGAACTCTCAGTCTCATGAATTGTTCAGGTTCTAGAGTGACAGCATCTTTGAATGTATGTAGATTTGGCTTGAACTACCATGACCCTACCTAACAGCCCCCCACTTTTTCTGGAGGAGCAAGTGAATGATGGGACAGGCCTGCAAAGGAATGAAAGTCTTTCTGGCTGTGGCAGAAAAGGCACGAGAAAGTTCTCTAGAATCAGCCCTAGTCTGCCATCTGTTCCTTTTGAGTGACTGCATCTCAAGAACTAGAGAAATTAAGAATGGCTGTGAAATGTAGAATGTCAGATGAGGATCCATGTGGGATTCTGGAAAGTTGTGTTAAATTCTTACAGATGGGACATACATGAAGGCACATTTGTATGGTTCATGTCTGTCTGTTTGTCTTTTGTCTATCTATCTATCTATCTATCTATCTATCTATCTATCTAATCTATCATCTTCCACCAGCAGTTGGAAAACAAGACATAAGTCAATGGAAGTTGCCAGTAGAATCAAAGTGACCACGTCCAAATACAATTACATGACTAAGATGTGTCGAAAGGGGAGAATCTTAAGGAAGAAGATGTTGATGAGTGTTTTCTAGAGATGAGAAATGCTCTGTTGGCAAGAGCCACAGATAATTTCCTTTGTGGTGGAGAGTTCAATTTGAGTTAGGTGAGCAGCTTTGAGGCACAGTGTTGGTGATTCTGTTTAAGGCAAGCCGCAGGCCTGTTGATCAAAAGCTTCTCTTAGATATTTGCAAATCACCCCTTTCTTTTGAAGCATTGCAGATTTACTTCCCCAGCCAGTGAAGCTCACACACAGTCCCACCACCTACCTGTAGGTGGAGGCTTGCATGTCATGATGATGCTGAACAAGTTTCTGCAGAGTTTCCAGACTAAGAGAAATGAAAAAGACCTGTTAATCTCTTTTCAAAAATCAGGAGATGAAAATCCCATGGATTACAGTGGTCCCACTTTTTATCAATCTTGGCCATGGCACAAGACAAGTCAGTGGTCCATTCCTTTAGGCATAGACCACAACCACCATTCCATTCAAACTTTGCATTTGTTGCTGATTGTCACCCAACTGGATGATCAATTGCTTCATAAAACATTGAGGTTTTACTGCATTTTAGGATGTATGTTCATTAGGTGGAGGCAGCTGAGTAAACACTTCTCCTTTTCTTCATTGATAGACAAGGAAGACTTAGAATGAGTGACTTGGAGAATAAATGGTAGATTTCTGATATTTGTGCTTCCAACAATGGAATGCCTACAGTAGAGCATAATTTAAGCATAGGACTTCTCAACATAAGAGAATGAGATCTGCATTGTGGCTCTTCGATCTGGTCTTCTCTTGGCTGTGTGTGTCTCACCGATTCCTCCCGGGTTCATTTCCCAGAGAGTTAGAGAACCAAAGGGCCTCTGGGTAAGGAAGTATTTTAATCTGGTTCCCTTGTCCTCCTTGTAATTTTCCCCCTGCTTAACAAACCCATAATAATAGTGTCAAAGGCAGCTTTCTACTTGTGGTTAGTATATTTTCTATATTTATTTTAATACGCTTTTCCTGCTTCAGAGTAGGGTGTTTTTTTTTTTTTTTCTTGTTTGGCCTTAAAAACAGCAGTTGCGAGAATTTAAGTATTCTAAGATGGTGGGGGCTGCTGCTACCTCTCCAAGATGCTTTGCTGCTGGTAGGCTCTATATGGACCAGGCAAGTATGTGTGTAGCATGGGCCTCAGGAAACACTGGCTTATGGTGAGCCTGTGCCCAACTTCAGAGAAATTGTTATTCAAACAACAGAGATCTCACCCAGAGGTTTTGTCTGCAGAGCCCCACTGGAAATTCAGACTTTATTTGGGAAGTGCCTGAAATCAGCTCCCCCATTTGCTTCTGTGCCAGTCTGTAAGGATTCCCAGTACATTTTGAATTAGCAATGAATACCAGCGCAGACAGAAGGAGAGAGAAGTCAAATTCTCCTTGAAAGAGTAATTAAGAGCTCCTTGTCTCCGTGTCCTGTCATCTCAGCCAGAATGAGGGTTCCTGCTGAGCATGTTCCATTGAGTCAGCCATCATTCCATCACCAGCAGGGATTGCTTTTCCACCTATTGACATGCAAGGGAATGTCTGCCTTGCAGTAGACATGGGCTCTTGCCAGCTGCTGAGATCCATAGGGGCAGTGCTGGGAGCTTTTCAACTCCAAATCCAGGTTCCAATTCTTAGTAGCTGAGCCAGAGAGACCAGGTTGAATCTGTGGCCCAGATCATGGTAAAACTGGCACACGCTCCCACGCACACCAACTTTTTTCTCTCTCCTGTTCATTCCCTCTTTGCAACGCTTTATTGCTTTAAAATATGAGTGTCTCTGTCCATTGATCCTCCAGTGACTTTCCATTGGATTCAAATTGTGGTCTCTGAGGTGAAAAGGTCAGGCAGTTACTCAACCAGCCACACATCAATGGAGATTCACTGCAAGCTGCACAAGATGTTCGGGCCCTGCCAGACCTGGGGCCCCTGAAGGAAGTTTCTCTGTTGGCTCCCCAACCCTCCCTGGGCCTCAGCAGCCTGCTTTTCCCCGTGGGGGTGGGGGAGGGTTTGGATGGGCCTCGTATTAATGACATGCAAGCCGTGACTGTCGGCCTGAGTGCCAGCCCCTGAGAATCAAACATGTCGCCGAGGCAGCATCCGCTGATTTAGTGCTTCTCCTCCAGTCGGAGCCCTCCCAGGGGACTGCTTTCCCTTGCAGCACTGATCTTCCAACGAGGTGCTGGTGTCTGTCCTGAGCAGTAACAAGGAAAAGCCGTGAAGTGTGAACAGGTCTTATTGGGGGGAGGGGGCGTGTAAATGTCATTAGCGCCTGGGCAGCCTTCGAGGCAGTCTGAGCACTCTTGTCAAGAGGCGACTTCCTGAGTCTCCTTTGAAATCACAGACGTGGAATTGAAGATGCTGACCTTGTACATTTTCATCAAGCAAGCCCTGTAAGCCCCCTGTGCTTGCGCGCTTTGAAATTTGGGGGAGCCGGTTATCTTAGAAGGACAATCCTCTACCAGAAAAGCTAATTTGAAAAACAGGCTAGGAAAAGGAGGGTGAGGATTTGAGATTTACCTGGTCCACTGTAAACCAAAGTTTCAGGTAATTTGGAGCGGTGCCTGGCATCAGTCCAGGTAGATGTCCATGCCATCACAGTGGGCATGATCTCTGGTGGAGAAAGCACTAACCTTTCAGGGTAACAAGTTGGTCAGGTTCATCAACAGGCAATAATCATGTTGTTAGACTTTTTGGTCCATAAACAAATCCCTCCCACCATGGATTCTCCTCACTATATGCTAGTGTTTTCTTTCTTTCTTCCTGAGGAAATGTTTCTATACCAAGATGCGGTTTCTCTAAGCCTCTTAGAAGCTTTGGAATTTCAAATGAATAATTAGTTACTTGGTGTTTTGTCTTTGAATTACAAAATGAACACACATTAAATCATATGGGAAGGTTAAAAGTGGGAAAAAGTTGCAACATACTATGCATATTAATTTTAATAAAGAAAAAATGAATTGTGCATCTAGTTAAACTATAAGGGGAGGTAAATTCTGAAAACTTACAAGTGAGAGGTGTTGATTGAAAATTAATTCCATATATACTCGAGTGTAAGCCAACCCAAATATCAGCTGAGGTACCTAATTTACCATAAAATATGTGCTGAAAATCTCAATTCATACACAAGTAGACATAGTATATGGTATCCATTGTTAAAGATGTAGAATTTAGTTTGTCATGTTTATTTAGTCTTTGTTTCAAATTTAAACCAGTTCCTCATTTTAAAAAAATCTGATTCAGAGGTTTGATAAGTTGTTTAAATTGTTAAACACAAAAATGATCCTCTAGAATATAAATCTGTACCTAATGCATAATAGTGTTTTTTTAAGTCCTATCAGGCCCTACTAGTTTATAGTTATCATTACTTTATTTTCTACTTCAAATTTTCAGGAAACTTATTCATTCAACAATTATTTACTTGAGTGAATGATAGGGGCCTGACTGTGTTGGGTTCTGGATATATAAGTGATACACAGATAGACTCATGCATTGTGTTAACCCCAACCAAACTGAGATTCTGAGTATGCTAGAGCATAGAGTTCCCCACTCTGTAATCTTTTTTTTTTTTTTTGGGGGGGGGGCATCACTGCTCTCCGGTGGTGGGAGTAGGAGGCCCAGCCCCACTGCTGGAATTGAACCTCCGTCCCAGTGGGCCGCAGTCCTGCGCACAACCACTATGCCACCGGGGCTCAGCTCCCCACTCTATAATCTTAAGGAAGCAGACTGCCATGTCTTTTTCCATGTAGTGGTTGGTATACCAGGCCAAGCGCTCCACCAATGGACCACCAAGCTTTCTCTGTTAGGGCTTTCTCTTTAGTGGAGGTTGAGGAGAGACTTTTTGCGGCTAAGCGAAAGGGAAGTGGAGGTCCTTGGAGTTACATATTCTAATGAAGATATAAGCGTGATCTATAATTAGTACAATAATGAGTGATAAGTAAGTAGACTCCTTGGACATATTTCTACCTAACTTGAAAAGTTAATGCTTTAAAGAATTTTAAATATTCCCCAGAAGTCTTGGCTGTAATACTAATTAAAACGCCGAGTAAAGACTGACTAAACCACAGTCATTTTCAAACCTACTTCCCACTCCTTAAATCAAAACATTTTTTAAAGTCTGAATTAGATTTTATTATTAATTATGGAAAAAACCCACCTGTTTACTAAGACATCAGAAGTGAAATGGTAAAAGATGCATTTCTTTCCATTTCCTGTACTCGTGAATATCTTGATCAGCGAATGGAACCTTCTTATTTTATAATCCCCTTTTTGTGGAACCCTAAGATGATCGTTTTTAACCTCATCCAGAGCATTTTTAAAAACCTGCCCATGAAGCCCCTCACTGAGAACCAGATGATCTTGGTGGAATTAGAATCATCTAATCCACTGGGGAGGATTAGGGCCAATTAAAATATAGATGTTTTATATTAAATGGTGGAGCCTTATGCAGAAGGAATATCAAGTTTGGTTTTCCCCCCTTTGTTTTCATTCTTTTTACTCCGCACATCACACCGGGCCCCTCAGTTCCATACATGTACATTTAAGAAGGTGATAGTCTTCAAGTGCCAGTGGGCTCTTCCTAAGGAGAAAGTCTGGTAGGGTTGAAAGAGGAGCCTCTTACCACCATCTGCTTTGTCCTATTTTTGTCCCACTCTTCTACCTTACACCTGGAGCCAGGCTGTAAATATAAATTATTATTTCTAAGGCTAGTTTTTGGGGGCAACTTTGTCAAAGAAATGTCTGGAGTATCAAAATTATCAAAGATGTACCGTAAAATCCCTTCATAAATGATTTCCAAGGCGCCAGATGGGGAGAGGCGTTCCTGTGTTATATTTCCCAGATGGAGAAGTATCTGGGTCCTGAAAGAGGCACACCCCAAGGAAGGGAGTCCTTCTTAAAAAGGAACTTTATGAAAAGAAGGCTGCAGCAGGCTGAGCCCTGGTGGGATAAGTGGTTGAGTGTGGGACTGTGGCCCACGGGTTTGGCAGTTCAAATCCAGCAGCTGCTCCCAGGAGCAGCACTGGGTAGCTCCCACAACAACCAGAGGGCAGTGATGCCACGCCCCCCCTCCAAAAAAATTTTAAAAAAAGAAGGCTGGAGCATCGTGTTTACCCGTATGATTTATTCACTTGAGCACTTCGCTTTGAAGGTCCAAATCTCATCCTAGGTATAAACTGTCTCTTTCCAGACCTTAGGAGTGCTGAGAGTCTCCGTTTCACAAACTTTTTAGATTTGCCTATGCAACAGGTCATTTTTGCCTTACCATGGGACTGGTTGCCATTTATTTTAATCAAAGTTTGGCTTTTGTTAAAATTGTGTTTCCCTAGGCAAAAGAATGTGTACCATCTCTTACATATGCCATTCTATATGAATACAAAACCAAGATGGTGAAATAGTAACACCAGTGTTATCTGGGGGCAAAGTTTAAAGTGTTAAATTGTGTTAGTCCGGGTACACTAGAGAAACAAATTTCATAGACATATATATGTCATTAAGGTAAAGTTTTCTATACAAGAGTAACAGGACATTCAGAAAACATCCCAGCCCAGTCCAATTCAAAGTCATAAGTCCGATATTAACCCGTATGTCTGAAATCAGTCCATAAAGTCTCCTTCCGACTCACGAAGTCGCAGATCAGTGTGTGCACAATCCTGGCACTGGCAGAGGTCTCCCCATGGTCCTCGCTTCCAGGGCTCAGGGTCCATCAACAGCATCCAGTGGTGGCAGAAGTAACTCATCGCTGGCAGAGGTCTCCATGTGGCTGCCCCACCTTCAGAGGTCTGGCTCCATCAGGGCAAAGCTGTGTGGTCTCTCCACTAGCTCCTCCAGCTTCTCAGACACTGCCATCTTGTCTTGTCTGTAATTCCTTGTCTCTGAGATTAACTCCCAACAACTAGCGAGATAGCTTCTCATCTCCACGAGGGAAATATCGCGAGATTTCCCAGACGTCTCAGGAGAAAACCAGGCCCACACAGAGGCCTCATTGGCTAGTCAATGGCTACCTCCAGATTAACAGGCTAGACTGCCCCCCTACATCTCAATCATGAAATTAGCATAAGCACATGACTGCCACAGTTATTATTTATTTATTTATGGTACTTGTTTATTTATTCCTTGCATTCTTACTATCCTTTTTTAGGGATTTATGTCTAGTAGTTAGTTTCCCTTAGTAAATATTGTCTAAATATTGAGTACTGATTGGTAGACCATGCTGTTCCTTGCTAATTTACAGAAATAATGGCTGTGTAAGGGTAATATGTAGATGTTAAATATTAAATAAAAGTGCCTTTTAAAGGTGTGTTTTCAAATGCTACCCGAGTGCTTTGAGTAAGATGCAAGGATGTTGACTGTATGGAGAAGTTGGATGGACGAGGCTTTATGGAAACGAGAAGGCCTGCTGTCATGACCAAGATCCTTGTTTTGAAATAACTTTAGCAAAATGTTTTCCCACAGAATGAATATAGAAATGAAAAATACATCTGTCTAGATTACATGAAAATGTCTTAATGTTCAACCCTCTAAATGTGCTTCCAAAGTGTTTCCATGCTTCGAATGTCTTCTAAACAAGGTGTACCATTTTCACTCTATAGCATTTGTCAGCAAATAAATATTAGTTAGCCTGATAGATGCTAATAGGTTAGATATTATGTAGATAGCCTAGAAATAGGGATATTTTAAATATAATTATATCTACTAATAGAAGGAGTTATCCTGTTTGGTTGAAAAAAATCCTTGACAATTTTACAGCAGGCAATACAGTCTGGCAATCCCAACAGATTACTTTTGTTCATAAAAATGTAGTTTAGAACAATAACCCAAGTTTGGCTTAGGAAATATTTCCAAACATTTCTCTTGCCTTAGTTCTTGCCCAAATAAACCTTTAAGGGAAAGCATAAAATAAGGAAGATTCATCTGAAAAATGATTGCATTTTCTCTTTTCCTTTAAAGCAGAATGTTAGCTTGAGTAAGAATTCTATTACGTATTTATGGGCTGCATGCAGAGCTTTATTTAGTGTTATAGTTAGTGCAGGCAAAGAGTGAAGAAAGGTGGGAACATTTTTTGTTGTTCCATGCTAATGAGGCCTTGCTATTTATGCTTATGAGAAGAACAGACACAAATGCACACTTAAAACAAGAGGGCCTGTTTTTGCAAGTTTTTAATTGCAATGTTCCAAACAATGTCAATAAGATAAAAGGTCATAGACCTCTGAGCTTTTTAGTGATCTTCTTCTAAGAAGTGGCTCTGCAGCAAAGAATTTTGTAAAACCACACGAATCCGATGGTGTATTTCCGATGGCCTATCTTCCTTCAGTGCCTCAGCGTCTTACTCATTTTTACGGTGTTGCATGCCTGTAAGCCCAATCAAGCTGGTCCTTAGAAGAGTCTGGGGGAGCAGTGGGAGAGAGGTCGAAAGGTGGAAGGGAATGAGAGCATCAATGCATTGATTGCCAGGTCAAAGAGTTTAGTTTTACTGGAAGTTGAACATAGGCTGTTTATTAAAGGTAATAGTAAGAATATTAGTTACCAATTGCTGCACAACCAACCACCTAAACCTAGTGCCTTCATTCAACTACCACGTTTTTAAAAAATGTTCACAAACCCATGAGTCACCTGAGTAGCCCTGCAGTTACCTGGCACGGGATTGGGGAGGATGAATTTCTCTATGGTGGCTTTATTGACATAATTGCTTCTTGCCTTGGTATGGCAGGGTGCTGGGGCAACACTGGTGGTGATGGTGATGGTAGGTACCATCAGTTCGGTTCTGACCCACAGAAAAGACTGTGCACCACAGAACACAACCCAGCTCTTTCCTGTGCTTTCTGTGCTATCCTTACAATTGTCCCTATGCCTTAAGACCGTTTTGCAGCCTCAGTGCCAGTCCATTTCATTGAGGGCCATCTTCTGTCTCACTGCTCCTCCACGATACCCAACACGCATGACGTCTGTCCTGTCAACATGTCTAAAGTATATCAGATGAAGTCTCATCATCCTTGCCTCTCAGCAACACTCTGGTTGTATTTCTTCCAAGACAGATTGGTTTATCCTTTTCACAATCTGTGATACTTGCAATATTCTTCTCCAGCACCAGGATTCAAATGCATCAATTCTTCTTCAGCCTTCCTTAGTCAATGTCCAACTTTCAAAAGCAGATGAGACCAGTCACGAAAACCCCACAACTTGGATCAGGTGCATCCTAATCCTCAAAGGAGTGTCTTTGCTTTTCAATACTCTAAAGGGGTCTCGTATTTCAGATCTGCATTCAGATTTACCAGATGCAGTGTATCATTCGATCGCATGATCACTGCTTTCATGAGCACTGATCTTGCATACAAGCAAGACAAAATTCTTGGCAGCTTCAACCTTGTCACCACTTATCCTGATATTACCTGTTGGTCTAGTTGTGAGGATTTGGGACCTTTTTTACATTGAATTGGATTCCATACCAAAGGCTGTGATTCTTGATCTTCATTAGCAAGTGTTTCAAGTCCTCCCCTCTTTCAGGAAGCAAGGCACAAAACCCACGCCCAGAGCCAGAATGGGAGATGATGGAATCAAACAGTACCAGGATGAGTGAGCAACCTGAACAAGCCTGTAAGAGTAAGCTGCTGGATTCCCATCCTGGGACACTTCACTTGCTCAGTGGCTCCTCTGTGGCGCTCGGGATGGTGAACTCGTGAGCCAGGGTGCCGGGTTTGGAAACAGTCACAGCAGCTCACTCTCAAAAAAACTAAACAAAAGCCGCATAAACTTATTACCATACAGTCAACCCCAACTTCCAGCAGCCTTATAGGACTGCGCCTGGGAGTTTCTGAGACAACTACTCACAGGAGTAGAATGCCTCCTCTACTCCCTCTGGAACTGCCTGGTGGTTTTGAACTGCCGACTTCGTGATTCGCAGTCCAATGTGTATCCACTGTGCCACCAGGGCTCCTTCAGAATGAGGACAGAGTGAAAGGACTTTTTTCTCATACTAGAGAGAATTAAAACCACGTAAAGCAGTAGTTTCAGGGAGCTTAAACTTCAGGGTCAGAGAAAACCACTTGTTTACTAGATGCAGTTGGTAAGAGCAAGAAGCTCCTTAACTCTTGAGTTACTTCCAGCCTCCATAGTTGAATATTTGGAAGCTTAGTGAACTGCTCAGATGTAACCCCAACTGTGTTTGCCTTAAACTTGAGATATTGGTGGGACTTTTAAAACTAGTGTCCAAAAATGGTCGTATGAAATGAGATGGTGTCTTTGGCATTCCTTTTGTCTGTTGGTAGGTTTGTTTGCTTTCCAGCTCTTGCTTTAAAACCCATGGCTTCAACCCAGTCTTCTGTTTACCATCAGCCTTGTAAAGATGAATAAGTGACAAGTGTATCATCTCATCCATTTAAACACATAGGCACTTTTGCCGTAAACAAAAAACCCCAGAATTTAAATTTCCTAGTTTCATCATTCAGAACTCTGCAGGTACTTGGGATTTTGAGAATTTAGTATTTACAGGTGTCTGTATGAGTTCACTCTTCTATTTAGAAACTTTGGTCAACTTCTATCAAAAGTTAAAAAAAATTGGTAATAAATTCTTTTGTAAATCATAGTATTCTCCAGGCTTCAGAGATAAGAGTTTCTAAACTCTGAAACTAAACTCAGAGCCAGAGTCTTGCTTCTTTCTCACTTTTGATTTTGACATTTAGCTCCTCCAAATTGTGAGTGTTTTCTGAAGTTACCTGGCTAGATTCTTTGTTGAAAGTATGCAAAAGCTGCCTTTCTGTTAAAGTGAACAGAAAATTAGCTTGATTATTTTTGCCTTGTAGTTCCTAAGCATGAATAGAGAGCTGTTATGTGGACTGCTTACAAAAGAAAATGAAGAGCAGTATTTGAAAATAAAGCAACATGGTATGTTGCTTGCTTTTGAAAAGAAACCACGTGCTATACCATTTAGGACCTGGACATAAGTGCACGCATAAAGACACATTCCAATTTTAAAGAAGGAAGAGAGTGGCCAGGTTTTATAAATTTTAATATATCTTATAAACTCATTAATGGTTAAAACAATGTATACATGTAGGTACCAATCAGTTAAAACGAAGTTACATAGTTAGATAGTTGTGTGATTTTTCTATCCCCCCTCATACAAGGCCAATCTCAATGAATGTGAAGCCCAACCAGGCTGACTTTCACAATCTTAGAGCAGGAGAAATATCTTCCCCTCTCAGAATGAAGGGCCTTGCCCAGACACTGGATGATAAATAGATAAATAGATAAAAAATTAGTATAGTCCAAGAGAGGTTTTTCTTTTTTGGTGTGTGTGGGGGTGGGCAGAGGGGGGGGGGAGAATCACTGCCCTCTGGTGCTCATGGGAGCTACCCAGCCTTGCTCCTGGAGAGCAGCTGCTGGATTTGAACCGCCAAGCCCGTGGGCTGCAGTCCCGCATTCAACCACTTATGCCACTGGGGCTCAGCCCGAGAGGTTTTTCTTAGCGGTATCTAGCTACAACACAACAAGAGTAGTTTTAAAAGCGTTTACGAAACTTGATATATTTGATATCACAATCAAATAAAGTCTGCGTGAGATAGGTAGATGGATGTTTTAAAAAACAAATTTTGGAAACCAGATTTAATCATTCCTATAGTTAAACATTGAAATCTATATTTCTCATAAAAATGCTATCTTAAAAGTTGATGTTGGGACTATATTTCTCTGTAATAAAATTCACTTCTATAAAATTTTGCCAGCTGCTATAGGAAGACCTATAAAACATATATTTTAACTTCCTTAATATTTATTCTGCTCTCTTCCCCATCTCATTGTTAACATTTGTAACATTTCTGAGTGGTTTGCTGTGCTTAGTTTCAATATAGCTCATTCTTATAGATGATTTACAAATAGCAGTAATGTTGTAAAACACCTCGTGTTTGTTTTAAATGTACAGACCAGAGATGGGAGGAATAATGTTGTGGATGGACACTGTAATGTAGGAAGGCAGATTTTATTCCTATCCTGATTCAGCCTTAAATACTTTTTTGATTCATCCTGATTTTCAACATAACACATGTTGCTAAAGGTTTAACCAGAAGTAATTTATCTCTAGATTTTTCTTATATTTTAAAATGCATAAGATGCCCTGTTTTCCATTGGCTTGATTAAGAATTATTTTGTTCTTCAGTGGCCTATTCCTTGTGTAAGGTACAGTTAAAAAACAAGAAAACACAAAACAAATTGCAGTAATTGGAATAAATTTGCTAATTTATAAGTGCATAATAATTTTGACAAAGCTTGTGTGCCTGCAACTCAATCTTTGTGTTTGCTTCCAGGGGCTGTACAGGGTGTTTCCTGTCTACAGTACAAACCATATATTTCATTTGTCATATCTAATGCTTTTCATATCCGGAAATCATGCTCCATGTTATGTTTTACAAGGCTTCGTAAAAATAAGTGATCCAAAAAAATTTATGGTTGTTTAAAAAAAAAATCTGTTATAGCAAAATTGCCTCTTTCTTCTTTTTCCCACCCCCAAATGGAATTATAAAGTTTAAATGAATACATGTTTCCCAATGAGGTCTAAGGTTTGAAGCTAGACCATCAATGATATGCTGATAAGTGACTCTGCAAGAGCTCTCTGGATGAAATCACCACCAAGCTTTGATTTGCAGTGTTGCTGAGTACCCCACGATGGCAGGCTTCAGGGCACCCACCTGCGTCACTGGAAGTCAGAGTTGGGAAACTGTGTGTAAGATCACTTTATTGACATAGCTTTTTCTCCAGGCAGACATCAGTGGAAGTTCTTAACCTCAAGAGCACAGGTATTAATAAAATGTTGCCAGTGGGTTACAAGAGATGAGTCTTGTCTACTGCCTCTTTTTCTATGATGATTTCTTTTGCTGTAAGTTTACATAATTTAATTTTTAATCATGTTTATGTTTAATTAGCTCACAGAAGTTCCTGAATCTTTAGCCATCATTTCTGGTGGACTGGTACGAACTGGTTCCAGCACATGCTTGCAACAAGTCATTTCCTGTGATTGGTAGACAGGATAGATAAGCGCTGGTTGACTCCTACGGTGAGGGAGGTATCTTGTTCCTAAGAATGAAGGGCAACCATTTTTCTGTAAACTCAAATTCCTAACTACCATCTGGTTTCACAAAAGTGGAGGCTTATCCTTACATAAGACCTGGAATGAGAATAGATTGGTAGAGACTTTTAGTTACGGGGCGGGGAAATTTTAAGACTTTTCTTGTAAGAATTTTCCCTCTTCTTTTTTTCATTTCTGTATACTTCTCAGTTGAATATTAAAAGAAGAGACTCCTATCTTGATTTTCCATTGACAGATTTTGTAGTCAATATCTCCAAAAGGAAAAAGAAATAAGCTCTTTACTGTAGATTTGCCAATCAGGATATATAGATAATATGTGTTTAGCAGGAAGTACTAGATGGGCCATTAGAAAAGAAACTGGAATCTCTTAAAATTGTGAATAGATGCATTACTGTTGAGATAACAGGCTGAACGTTGTACAAGTTGAAAATCTGATGCAACTGATGTCAGGGCTTTAACAAGTATTTGTCAAACTTTCCTGATTTAAGAGAGTTGGGGTACTTCTTCCTGTTTTGCTATTGGCAGTTTATTGATGGTATTACTCCAGCAGTCCAAGTAAAATTATATGTGAATATATAATTTCTTTAGGGTAGTACAAGAGATTTCTCAACATTTAGCTAGGCTGATGGAATTGTTGGTGTACATGGCTTAGAAGAAAAAATGTACATATGTTGTGTCTGACCCTTTGAGTATTAATTCTGACCAGATCACACTGTAAATAATGTTAACTGTCATAAAATAAACACAGCCGGGGTTTGCACCATATGTTTTATAATTATTTTGCGGCTTCTTCTTTTTGTTTGTTTTTACTGAAATGGAACCTACTGATAGCTCTGTGAAGTTATGTTTATGTAAAAGTAAATTACACTCGTACTTTAACAAACTTGGCTGCACACACCAGTGTCTCTAGGCCGTTTTTGTATTAAAAAAAAAAAAGAGGTTTAAATGAAAGCAAAGCTCCTCTCTCCCTCCCGCCCTCTTGTTTCTCCTCTTGCTCGTCTCTCGAAATGACTTGGGCAGAAATCTGCTGTCTGGATTTGGTTCTTAGTTTTGCTCCTGGATGGCGCCGCCTGTGGACTGGACTGTGTGCCCCTCAGAGGTGGGACTCTGCTGACCACGGAAGGCGCATGGTGTGCAGCCTTAAGTAGCCCTGGAGTGGGCCTTTCAGACTGAGGCTACTGTGGTTGCTCGTTTGTTTTTGTTTTGTTTTGTTTTTACCTTCCCGCTTGCAAGTGTTTAACTCCTTTAGAACATTTAGGTAATTTTGAAAACGGTTATTATCTTCATAATCACCAGCTCCTCTTGATCTCAGGGGAGGCTGGGCACCCTTGATTGTCTTTAATAAAGCATATGAAACTGATAATGCCAAGGGGAGGTGGGTGGCAAGTTTCATAACTTGCCAGCCTCCCCACCACCACCACCCCACTCCTTGCTTAAATGTGTCTCTTGGCAGATCTGACAGTGTCCGTAATTACCAGGCACCAGGAACCCCAAGTGCCTAGCTGCTCCTGCTGGACAGGGCCCTGTCTCTTGCTCATGGGCATCTTCTCACGCCTGGGCTTGCTGGCTCCCCTCAGCCTGAACCACGTCCTGCCTGTGGTGAACTCACTTCTCTTGTCACATTCACAGATGCCACAAGTTCTCTCACACAGCTCGCAATGTATACTTCTTGGTTTATGTGCAGCCTTCACACAGTAGGCCCTTCATAAACTTGTATGAATGAGTGAGGAAGATGAATGGGGGCTTTTATCTTGGCAGGGTGCTTTCCAGAGACGTGCTTTTCTGACTTTAAACGGATTTGCTTAGCATCTTGTGTTCCTTCCACCACACAAGCTTGTCTTCAGTATTACCTTTGCCGTTGGACCAGCATGGTTCTATTGTTGTAGAGTAGGAGTGAACTGGAGTTGATTTTCCCAGACCCTCTGGAGAGAGCCCTGCTGACCGTGGGGTCTGGATTTCTGGCTTCCGGAACGGGGGAGAATGTATTTTTGTTTTCCGCTTGTGTCATTTGCTAAGGCAGCCCCCCAGGACAGAAAGTGAGAAAGAGAAAGAGAGAGAGAGAGAGAGAGAGAGAGAGAGACCGACCTCTTTCCACATTGGTATATATTAAAGGTTCCCAAACGAATTTGGCCTACTATCCCCTTTTTAGGGAATTTTAACTTGGCTCCCCATGGCAATGACAAACTTTGGTACAGTAGCTCAAAATCCTGGATAAAATGTAGGTCTGTGCCTTTGCAGCCCCCTGGCTCATTCCCCAAGGAGCAATATCACCCACTTTGGGAAACACTGGTATATAGAGATCTTATCTGGTCTTTCAACCGCCACATAATTGGTTGCTAGATAAGCGCGCCATTCTATAAGTAAATCAGCCTTCATTGAAGGATGCATGGGCCGTACAGCATCAAAGGTTCATCTTTCACTCTCACAGGGCTGACGGGTTTGAACTGCTGACCTGAAGTGTAACCCAGTCAGCCACCAGCGCTCCCACCTTGTAAGTATGCATTTATACAAGGATTCTAACCCGAAATGGTCTTTCAGGAAGCTTGCTACCCTAGCCACCCAGTCACTCAGTTGCCCATCTTGGATGCAGTCCTGTGTTTTCGTGTTCTGGAAGTGCGTCCTGACAGGGAAACTTCACTCCTTTCTCCATCCGCTCGGCCATCTGTCATGGAAGGAAGGTACTGGAGGTTGTATTATTAGGTATGTCCTATGTATCCTCCTAAACTGCCTGCTTATCTATATACCAGGAACTAAACATGGGTGTTTTTTTTAAAATGAGACTTAATCTTTGTATCAAAATGAGTAGCACTTCTTTTCTCTTAACTTCCTTTTTATTATGTTAATATAGCTTTTTGCTGTCCTAGAAGAAACATATTTGTAGGAGCTCATTTTTATATAAGAAAACAAACACAGAAATATGTCGAGGATATTCTTTTCCTACTAGAGTTTCAGCTAGATGTGTATTGTGCCCTTCCAGACCAAATGAAGTTGAGGAAAAACTTAGTCGATTTGCTTAATCATAAGACCTGAACTCGTTTTCTTGTAATCTTCATTTGTGGCATTCATTCATATGCATTAATGTGAATTCATATCCAACTGCCACACTCAATTTCTTTTCTTTTTATGGAAAATGTGGTAAAACTTAAGTAACAATTCTTACGGTATCTTTATTTTCTTTCATCACACTTCTGTAGTCTCTTTGTCATGTGATCTGCTTTTTCTTCTCTTTCCGGGAGACCTACTCATCTCCTCAAGCTTCCCTTCATTCCCAACTCCAGTTCACTTGATAGTACACGATGTGTTCGCCATCTGATCTGTTGTCAAAGCTCTTGGAGGGAAAAAGAAATATGAAACCATTCGTGCAAATGTGTCCTGTTGATGAAGAGACGCAGTCCACCTGGCTGTCTCCATCTTTCTCTACCTCATACCTGAGCGCTGGGATGGCAGTGCCTTCCTTGGTGAGGCGGCGTTCCTGCGTCTCATCTCTCCCAGCTTAATTTGTAGCGATGCGGTGCGTTTGGGTGACAGGCAGTTGTTCGTGCTTGAATAACTCAGGATTTGAATTCTACCGTTTGTGGCATCCATATAATGCTGAGCAGTGGCTACAGCTGTTAACTACTTGCTTATAAATCATCTTTTCCCCGTCTCAACCTGTCTCCCAGGTAGCGTACCTGTCACCATTAATAACTCGTGGGCAGCTCCCTGATGATTTGACCCATCAGTTGTCATGCACGAAGGAGAAGAGATCTGGCCCGCTGTTGAAGCTGACACGGGTTCCTTCATCTGCTCTGTCTCTCCAGCAGCTGGATTTGTGCGAGTCCCTGACTTGTGTGGCTGGGCTTCCCAGGCAGCCAGAGGAGCACCCACTCAAGAGGATTTGAGAAAGAAGGCATCGTGTTGTGGGGAGGGGGGCGGGCTAGACAATAAGACCTCCCACTGAGACCCACGAAGGGGCCACAGGGTTCGAGGGGGGAGTCTGGGGTGGGCAGTGGATAAGGACCCGCAGTGAATTCACCTTCCTCTCTCTTTGATGGTACACCTGCAAGTATGTACCGATTATGGCAAACCGTGATGTTTGCAAACTTGGGCCTGGTCTATTTGATCTCATTAGTGGATCCATCAGGTGTGGCTCACCGCTGAGATCTAAAGCTGTTAAAGCACATGAGTCAGGTGGCTGTAATTTTGGGGAAGGGAAGTTCTTGGGCATTTTTGCAGGTTTTTTCGTCTGAACCTGTTTCCAGGAAGATTCCTACCAGCCTGTAGACCTCAACTTTTTTTTTATTTTTTTAATGACTGTTGAATCCATGTCCGTGCTCAGGGCCCCATGTGTTGTAGGAACTGGGCTCAGTGGGGCTTTCAGAGCTTTGACCCTTCAGCAGCAGGCTGTAGGGCTTGCTTCTGAGGCATCAAACCACCAACCTAGCACTTAACCACATAAATCTCAACTGAGCTGTCACGCTTTCAAAAATGCCCTTTCCTCCTCTCCCCTCTTCCCTCCCCTCTCCTTCTCTCCCCCCTCCTCTCCTCTTCCTGGGTTGGCTCTTCCCCTACCTGTCTCCATGGTCATTTGAGTTTGTATGGGACAATCATCTGTGGACCTGCCTGTTTCTCTGACTAGCTTGTCAGTTTGTAGTAGATGGTACCTCGCCTTGCTTGCAAACCTCCACATTCTAGGTGCACCGTAGAACTTATGTGAAGTTATGTGCAGAGAATGCAAACCCTGAATCCTACCTAACTCAATACAGTTCTGTTGCTTCTGATGAGCTGGCTTTCCTCTGGCGTAGCATGATCCATAGGGGAATTGCAGCCATGCCTTCTAGGTCTGCACTGTCTACCATATGCTCAGCTGACACAATGGGTACAGGTCTGTAAATGTTTCCATTGCTGGGTTGCCCATTTCCTGAATAACTAAAACTCTACATTTCTCTGTCTGCAGAAATGTCGTGGCAATCCAAGATTACGTCTGTAATTTCTCAGGAAATGGCAGAGTAGGTAGGGTGTCAAAAGGCTAAACACAAAAGCATTGTCCTGAGAATTAACACAGACCATTGTTTAGAAAAACCCCAAAACCTCCTGTGAAATGAATTACGATTCTGCAACAGATATTCATGTGGAAAATCATTTACCCTTCCATATGAGTGACCCTGGCTGTTGTTAACTTTAAGTGTAATTAATTAATTAAAAAGTGATCACATGTCTACACCTGAGAACATAGCTGTAATACCCTCTGCATCCATATACACATGTGTATATATACTGCCTATATATAGGTAGTTATATATTAAAATTTAAACATGACTATTACTCAAAGGGTCAAATAAAATGAAAAAATTTAAGGATGTTCAGAAATAGACAAACACGGTGAGTGGACTCGGGGTTTGTCTTTCTAAGGGCAAGGATGGCTATGCTTTGGCAACTCACGCATCCTAGGTGGAGGGAAAAAAAACAAAAACAAACCAAGCTCCTTGCCATCAAGTTGAAGCTGCTTCAGAACTAGCCCCACAAAACAAGGTAGGACTAACCCAGCCAGTCTCCCGGGCTTCTTTCTTTCCAGGAATAGAAAGCCCATCTTTCTCCCACACAGCAGCTAATGCTTTCGAACTGGGAGCAACAATTAGCAGCCCCACTTGTGACTACCATGCCACCAGGAGGATAAGCCTCTGAAGGTAAATTTTAAAGAAGATGTTTAGTAATAAGATCAAGAACGCATAGATGCCTATTTTTGTGATACAGATGACATTTTAAAAATAGTGAGTATTATGAAGGAATGCACACCTTTAGTTAAGAATCCTCATTCCACCAAGGAACTTTAGAGTTGACAGTAAGTCTCTTGCCCAGTGGTTCTGAAACAGCATATACCCCCAAGGCATGCGTATTCTTCTGTTGTTTCATAAAGATGGTGAAGGAGGGTACAAGGAGCACATTATTCAGTGCTTCGCCCTGCTCACTTCAGCTGTCTTAGGAACAACTTCACATCAGTGCATTGTTAAGTGCCACACTTCTGAGCCGCTGCACAATTTATGTGCTGATTCTCTCACGCTGATAGACTTGACATTGAAACAGGTCTTCTGACCATCTGAATTTGGGTAGGGGGTAGCGATAAATAAATGGTAGGGGCTGAGCCCCAGTGGTGTAAGTGGTTGAGTGCGAGACTGCGGCCCGCAGGCTTGGTGGTTCAAATCCAGCGGCGACTCTCAGGAGAACCACTGGTAGCTCCTACGGCCACCAGAGGACTGTGATGCCCCCCAAAAATTAAAAAATAGAAAATCAATGGTAGGTACCTCAGTATCTTCATTTGCATTTAAGTCTGAGGAAAGTTTACTATCTTTTGAAGAGTATCAATCACTCCCCACTTTTCCCGTGTCTTTTTATGTCATCTGTGTCTAATTATAGAGAGAATATTTATTCATTGTGTCACCTTTTTATGTTTTTATCTTCACCATCTATATAAGTTACAAATACTTGTTCTTAGTTCAATCTCAGTGTTTTGTGAGGGTTTTTTTTTTTTTTTTGCAGAAAGGTCATGAGATTTTGCTGTGGCGCTGTGCTGGTTTGTGGTGCAGAGTGTGTGTGTTGCCTATCACCTGGTTTTTATTAAGTTCTCATTGGCTTCTGCTTCTTGAATGTGCTGAGGAAGGTCTTCTAGGCTTCAAGACAATGGCAAGTTTATTTCCTCTACTGGTAATTTTACAGTGCGTTTGTGTTCATTGAATCGCAGTCTTATTGAATAAGTCTTTTCAGCAAGGATTTTTATACTTCTTGAGCAAGTTTTAATACGCCTTTTTCACTCATCTATTTTTTTTTCAATGCAATGGGATGTTACTTTAATGACATTTTATTATTTAAAGTCTGAAAAGAACCTTCAGTAAGCTGTCACATGTGGAAATCGCAGAGTCCTAATTAGTAAATGCATTACTTAATTTCAATTTGAAACCTTTTTAAGTGCAACTGTGAACATATGTTCAGAATAAGAAATGACTTTTAAAAACAAAAACTTAACTGGAGTGGTGGAGATTTCATTTTTGTTTGTTTATCCTTCTAAAATCACCATTGGGAATTAAGTAGAAATGATGACTTAACATCTTTCCCCCTCTGGGTGAAACCTGGCCTGAGTCCTGAAGAAGCTCACACCTCACTAACTCCCTGGCAGACTACCTGGGGGGTGTCAGGTGATGGAGTGGAGTCCTCATAGCCATTACAACACCCTCCAGAGGTGACACCCCAGGCCACCAGCCCCAGGAAGAGCAGCCTCTGTGGCGTTGCCGTGAGCCCTGTGCCTCCTATTTCCTTGTCATTGTGCTTCATTTTGCCAAGATGATGCCCTTCTCTCACCGGACACGGACTTCTGGCCCCGAATGCTTACAAGTGATAGAGAGGAAAGACTACACTTAGCAGAAGCAGCAGCAGGATTCGCAGCACAATCCCACTCAGACGTGACCTTAAAGTCAACAGCGGTTAAAAGATTCTTAGGACCTTTTGGGAGTTGTGTTTGTTTGTTTGTGGGGGAGTTATCTTTTACAATTTTATGTAATATTTATATGTTCTCTTATTTGAAGACTGCTTTACAAGATTCAAGCCAGCGGTGGCTTCCCAGAGCAACTTTTATAACAAGATCTTGGCCGACTTGTGTCAATCCTTTCCCCATTGTTTGTTTGGGAGGAGCTGTTCTGTTTGTGACCAGGTGACATCGGTTAAGGGAGCCAAGAGAAGTGTCTGCAGGTGCTCTGTCACCACCTCTCTGGCCTTGTTACTTTTTTCACTTTCGTCCATCTCTTAATCACATGAGTTATTGAAGGATCACCTGAGGGTGTGGTGGAAATGAGTTCTTGGAGGCGGGGAGGAGGGTATCCTGCTCTCTTTATGAAGATTAGCCTTGCTTTTCATTCTCTCCTGGCTTGAGGCTTGATGGGGTGACTCAGTATTTCTTCTGGGCAGCTGGGGGTTAAAACATAGTGGTGGTTTCAACTTTTGGCACTTTTCAGCTGCTCTTTGGGAGACTATAAAGTGCCTGCGGAGCTGGTCCAAACCAGTGGATGTTTAAAAAGAAAGAGGGGGAAAAAAATGAACTGAAGAACATTCTTCTGTGACTTGGTTTCCTTCTGTGGTGTTAAACAGGAGGAATCGGTGTTGTTCTGTGTTGTTTTCCACCTCAAAACGCAACAGCAGCACCTAAAAGTCCAGTACCTTTCAACCAAACCAGACCAACCAGGGCAACAACAACACCTCACATGACAATCCTCAGACCCATTGGCTCCCACTGTTTATCAAGTCTGCTCCACCCTCCCCCATCCCTGTAAAAATCCAGAGGGAAGTGTGAAAGCTTCAGAAAGCCTCCTTTATGCCAGTTCAGCCTTTTAGCTCTTTGCCAGCACCTTCATCTCTTCATATGTTTTTAGCTAAGGTCTAACATGGAACAAACGCCCGACAGCAATGGAGACCAGATGCCGGTATTTCTTCTCTGTCACTTGGCTGCTGAGCAGATGGAATTTATATCAATCGGGCATGCTAGGAGGAAGAGGCCGTGGCAGCCAACATGTGGAACTGGGGCTGAGTGACATTTCTGCTAATGTTTTGTCCTTGTAGAACATTATGCTTCCTCTTTGCTTATGAGCTGTGGTTTTCCTGACTCAGACGAGGTTGCAGCTCCAGCTGGAATGGCTGTCCTCCTTCCCCTCTCCCTCTGGTCCCCCTCTTGGGGAGTGCTGGGAGCTATGGAGGAGTCGTGGGGCCTGCACAATGGAGCTCTTTATTAAAATACCTGACATCTGTATGCAATGCGCCCAGATCTTCCTCGCTCAGGCCGAGGAATGCACCGGGCATTACCAGCCAGTCACTTTTTGTCTCGGACTGTGTGCTTGTTTGATTTATATAATGAGCAAATGCCTCAAGCAAAAGAGGAGGACGTGGAGCATGTTATTGGAAGGGGGAGCTTTTTAATCCCCCCCCCCCCAAGAAGCTTTGTCACAGACAGGCCTAAAATATGATTATTTAAAGGCAGTTGCAGCCATCACATGGATTTCTTGCTGTGGTTTCAAAAATCACAATCCCAACTTTTTTTCCACACACATTAAATAAATTTTTATTGAATAGTCCCATCAGAAAACACAAGAACTCCGTTGGCCGTGACACACAGTTATAATATTGGTGTCTACTTTTGGTAGAAGTAGCACTTTTAAAAAGTCTCAAAGATTTCAAAGGCTCTACAAGAAAAATAATTGAACACAGTTTTTAAAGGTGAAACTATACATGTATGTTTAAAGGGACAGTTGGTCAGTCTCTAATTCTAGTCCTCCTTTAGAGAAAAGTTCCAATTGACTGTACAAATCATCTTATTCATTACTCTGACGTGTGTATCATTCATACTGTACATATGTAGGGCATGTACATAAAACATTGCTATGTTACCACAGTAATTCTTAAAACACTAAAGAGATACCGAGATTGCAGCTTATGTTGCAAAATTAATAAATTTTTCCCCACCCCCACATAGTGAAGTTCCATTATTTCTTGGTGAAAATGTGAGGTTTTGATGGATTTGCCAAAGAACTTGGGAAAAGTCATCATGCAAGTGAATGGCCTACTTTCCCCTCGTCATTTTAAGAAGCAGTTTTTGCCAGACTTTCCTGGACTCTCCCAAATACATTGGCCATATGTAGAATACCACGAAGGTTCTAGAAAATTCTATATTGGCATGGCCAGTTCTATATTTTGAGACAACCTGACCCCTGACATTTTGGTATTTTGTTTTAACCATTCTCTAGTAAGATATTCTTTCTGTGTCTCACTGCTCATGGAACTGCCCACGAGTACCCTGGAATTGGAGTAAACCCAGGGCGGTAACTGGAGCGCTCTCTCTCTCTCTCTCTCTCTCTCTCTCTCTCTGTATATATATATATATATATATATATATATATATCTTAAATATGAATATATATATATGATCATAAATATGCATTGAGTCCTAATTCCATCTTGCTTGGAGAACATTCTTACAGATAATTATTTGAAACTCTGTACTCCTTTGATAGTTTCTTATCCAGAGCTGTATGTCATAGTGGGCACTGAATTTCTTAACTACAGAGACCATTATCCAGGTATAAGAAAATTCTAGAAACCCAGAATTTGTATCTGTAAGTTTATACATGGAACATGGAATCCAAACCACAGAATCCAAGTATTCCTTAATATTCAGACTCAAGCTATCTTTCTTCAGAATGAAATAGATCCAATTACTTAGATCAGCTTGGAAGACGAGGGTTCTTTCTCTCCCCTCCTTTGTCTCCCCTTCTCCCATGTGCTCTCCAAACTCTTATCATCTGCACACTCACTGTCCACACCCAAGAACAAGGTAGATTTGGATAGAAAGAAACGTCCAGACACCCAACTATGCTTGCTTTCTGGAAGAACTGGGGGGTGGGGAGTGTCTGCTCTTCCTGGAGGCCGATCTACCAATCCTTTCATGGTTTAATTTTGTAACCTTTCATTTGCTTTTGTTTTTGACTCTGTGATTTTTAACCGTGATGAAGGCCTTTCCTTCCACTCCCTTCTCCTTTCAAGATCTCGTCACATAATGAGTACAGGTCTATGTTTTCTCTCCTGTGCCCATCAGATCTGATCAGGGTTTCTTCAAGCTAGGGAATTCGAGCCTTTGGGAGGTAGAATTGAGGATCCTGTCAAGGTTGTTAGACTTTGGGCTAGAGTTCCTCCAACGATCATGGAACCTCCTGGAATCCAAACAGGTGAGCACATCACACTGAAGGGGAAAGGACCAGAGACTGTCGTGCACTAGTCTGAGTGGAGTAGCTTTGCTCTCTGTGAGTGTCTGTGGTAGACCTCCTCCAGGAAGACTCTCCAGTGCAATGTGTTTGGTACTGAGAACATATGGTGCCAGGCCCATGCCCATCGGGTCTGTCACTGTGGGATGGCCATCGTTATCGTTCTTTTCACGGTGCTCAAGCAAGTGTTTGGGATAATGTGCCAGCGTCTTTTTCTGTCTCTCGCCATTTGTGGGCTTGTTAGGTATTTAAACAAATTGCTTTACCTTAGGTGAAGGCCATCTTTTTCAAAGCAGAAATAATGTTTTGGCTTTTCAATCCCAAAGTAATGAAGAGAAGACTAGTTGCTACTGGTGGTGGTGTTCTTGATGGCTGACAAGGCCACTTTTAGGGATAGTATCCTTCACCCCTGGATGTAGGTAGGTAGGCTTTAACTAAATGGTTTGGGTACCTACAAGGCAGAGTGTCTCCCTGAAGTACCCTTCTCCATTCCATTAGAGAAAATGACAAGTCTTCACACCTTTGAAACCGGATACCCCAAGAAGAAATCACGTAGTAAATCTGCAGCCAAGAGCGGTTTGCAAGGAATGCCACAACTTCAGATCTTCACCCTTCGGAGATGGCAGGTTCCTATCTTTAGGGACTTTACACGGGAATCTTCAGAATTCACTTCCTTGTCCTTTGACGCCTTCAATTATAGCTCTCTGCCTCTGGCTGTAGAGGAATAACTTACAGGAGAATCACACGTGGTAGACCACCTGTGCCTCCCCTCTGGTGGCATCCTAGAGTTCTAGGAGCCTGAATCCCTGTTCACTCCCTGCTATGTAGTTTAATAACAGATAAGAGCAGGGCCAGCAAAGAGAAGGCTTCATGAACAGAGCTCTCAGCTTAAAATTAATCTGATAGAGTTGGGCAAGCATGGTTTCTTGTTTTAGTATAAGGACATGCTGGTAACGTGTGTCTGTTTTTCTTGTGAGGCCAACCAGATTATATGACAGACACGTTGTTTCTGGTTTCATTGAAATAGGATTTCTGTTCCTTTCCATCTACATTGTCTTATAATAGAGATCTTGGGAAAGAAGATTAAAGAGTATAGTGGGCTGTTTTTATACCAAAAAATGAAATATTTTTTTAATCTTTAGTTTTATGATAACAGTTTTTTTGATAAAAGTTTTATAAACAATTCAAGCCACATGGAATCATAAATATAGTAGAAATTGAATACTTGCACCTATTACCACCCCTTTTCCCAAATGTTATTCTCAATAGGTACCATGTGGGGCCTGTTCTTCCCTATCTGTCAGTGAAAGGATTGGGGAGAAACTCTTAATGTGAGGGACTTGCACCCAGTGCCATTTAGCACCTGAAGTCTCAGCTATGGTGAAAAGTCAATGCCGCCATTATTTGGTGCCCTAACCAATAAAGAGGGAGCAGATCCTCTGGCTCCTCCTCCCACTGCCGACATAAAAATGCGTCTGGTTACATCAGTCGTACACTGCACTTCTGTTTGTAGAAACACACCCCGCCTCTCTTTCCGAAATTAAATACATGGAATGGATTTTTGCCTCCTGAGATTTGTGGGAAGAGAGGACACTCACGAACCTCAGTAGCACTGCAGCTAAAAGCACACTACGCCCTGCATCACCGACGTAAGGTCAGCTATAAACATTTTTTTTCTTGGACATCTCTAAAAGCAAGTGTTTTTTGTTTTTGTTTTTTGGAAAGAGAGAGATTAATTTGCTAGCTAAAATCCAGAGTCTAAGATCCCCCCCCACCCCCCGCCCCTTATCTCTTCCTCTTCCTGGCAAGCAGGAAAATTTAAAACATACTCTTGGCCAGATCTAGACTGCACTTTCTGGCCGAGATAATAGTTCCTAGGAAGTACCACAAAACCTCGAACACAGCGGGTAGACATCACAGTCGGTGCCAGGACGTCGGTGTGCAGTGGCATATCCTTGCCTGGCATGTGGCTAAGCCCGCCTAACTTTTCATTGCCTTGTCTATGTTCAAACCAGAAAGCAATGACCTTATAGGGGTATGTTACACTCAGTCTCACAGCTGCAAGCTGGGAGCCAGGTTGCCCTCCTCCCACCAGTCCCTTTCCTCCTCCATAACACACGTCCTTACACCCAGCAGCGGAGAGCCCTCCATAAATTCACATCTTATCTCCATCTAAAGGCACCACCCTCCTGAGAGGGGAGGGGGGCCGGGTGGACTGTGGCTGGTCTGCAAAGCCTCAGTCCCTTGGGAACACACAGCAGTGCCCATCGCTGGCCCAGCCTGGGTCTCATCACTGTGTGTGTCACGGCTACGTTCCTGGGTGCCTTGTGTAGAGCGTTGTCCCGCACACGGATCGTGTCAGAGGGCAGCTGGCTGTTTTAAACCTGTTTGGCTCCCTCCCCTCTGAATCAAAGAAACCAGGAATATCTCATATACCACAAGCATCACCTGACCTCCTTTTTCCTGTGTGTTTGGCTAAGTAGAAGCGTTAGAGATTCCACCGGGCGAATCTAGGGTTTTAGGGTTTTAAACTTAGCTGAGGCACATAATTTACTTTCCTGGGTGTGTGTGTGTGTGTATGTTTTGACAAAAATTCAAATGTAGCTCCAAAATCTCAACATGCTATTTTTTAAATTACGGTGCCATTAGGATCACGGATGTTGTTGTGTTTGCTGGCTGGCAAAACAGGAGTGCGCACCCCAGACAGAGAGGGCTTTTATAGGATCTCTCTAGCATCTTGGAGCTCTCATTTGGTGTCCTGGGTTCTCAGTGTGTGTTGCGGACACTAATGATCAATAGGTAGGGCCCGTGTGAGTTTTTGCCAGAGAAGGATGAGGCCCAGTCTTGGGAGAGTTCTTATCCATCCTGGAGGTTCACTCTGAAATGGCATTGATTCCATGGCAGGGAGTTTGGGTGTTTTTACCTAAGAGCTTGTGAGCTGTTTTGACACCCACATAATTGTTCCTCATTGTAAAACAGCTTTGGCCAAAAGCAGGGCTAAGATGCTCAGAATTTTTACTTATTTAAGTTCCCTACAGTTGGGAGACATCTGAGCATGTGGCTTTGCAAGGGCATGCCACACATGAGCCCAGCCTTGGGAGGGTTTAGGGGGAAAAAAAAGAAGAAAGAAAACTGCACAAAGAAAACGCATGTTAATATCACTGAATATTCATAAGGCCCTTGTGGCCTGGGGGCCCGGAGCACAGAGAAGCTGTGTGTTTACCAGGCCACCCGAAAGGCAAGAGGGCACAGAGCACTTATAAACAGTGGCCCTGCACAAGCAGTGTTGTCTTTGAAAAGTTTTCATTTTCCCTTGAATCAGCTACAGTCTCTTACTTAAGGTCACTGCAGTTTGCAATCTTTGGCAGACGGCTTTTTCCTTTTTTGGTAGTGGTAGTCTGACTCTCCACACCCCCCCTTTTGGAAGTGTTTTCCTCTCAAACTGCCATTATCTTCCAAACCTGTTTCATGTTATCATTGTCAGATGCCTCTTCCCTGTGTTTCTTAGAACAAAATGTGATGATGTATACATACATATATATATGAAAAATTCTAAAGCATGGAATCGAGAGTCATATGGTTATAATTTAAGAATGTCAAGCATGATATTTTCCCCCCTAAGGTTTTTTTTTTTTTTTTTTTTTTTTTTTTAAGGGGAGGGGATTTTGGGGCGGTGGAAAACCATACCTTTTTCTCTGGGCAGTGAACTAGTTGCAGAGACATCAAAGCGAATGTGTACTGGATCAAGGTGGTGTTTTTTTTTTTTTAACCCCCACCACCACATCATTGCCAGCTGTGGCGTTTATGATTAGAGGCAGGCGTTCCAGACACCTCCGAGTCCTTGCTAAGCGTCAGATCTTTAACGGGATCCATCCCAACCGAGTGACACTAAACAGACACCAGAGGGGAGTGGGTGGGACAGACCCAGAAGGGGTCTGGGGTAAGGGAGGCTTTGGTGCCTGGTGCACTCACCAGCCAAACTTTAGAGCACACTCTGCTAATGCCAGGCTGCGGACTGCCCAGAGGCCCAGCAGCAGGCCTTTCCGTGCCACTCTCATTAGCCAAGCGATGATGAGAGTCCAGCAAACACAGCGGGATCGGCTTCTGACCCAGTGCAGGATACCTCCTGCCAGTTGCAGCCCAGCCAGCTGTGAAACCGTTCCCTTTCTGAGTGCTGAGAGCCGGCCACCTCCAGAGGGGTTCCTAGGGCTGACAGTTCCTATGCTTCTAAAGCGCACCTCGCATGCCATGGGGCAGAATCCCCCGTGGGTGCTTCCCCTGTAATGTGAACATGTTTACTGGTCCTGTTGACAGAGGGATTCTGCAAATAGTCACCAGGACAGAGAGTAGTGCATGAAAAGACATTCTTTCATCCCACCTTCCATTCCGCCCCTGGGTCACTGGAGCAGCTGGGTCACTTTGCTAGTTCCACAAACCAAAATCGAATGGCAGAAATCCAGAGCCAGTGCAGCAAGCAGAGTGATGGCTAACTCTCTGGGGATTCATAATCTCAGGAGGACCAGGATTGTTCCCGTTAGGACCATTAGCAGGGAAGGAGGCGGTAGTTGGGTTGACAAGGATGAGTATTTCAGTGCAAAAGAATGCTTGGTTGGTTGGTTGGTTAGTTTTATTTCCCACATCATCATGCAATGGATCATTTGCTAATGGTTTCGTGTGACTATAAAGATTAAGATGCTTCAGAAGAAAACTGTTAACTACAGCTGCTAAAAAAAAAAAGGCAGTGAGATTTGTGTACCAACTCAGGTGGTAAGTAAAGAGAAAAGGAAATTTGTGCATTTCATTTCAAAGAGATTGCAAGCACAGAACTGCTTTTGAGAACTTCTCCTTGATTACCAGGTCCTCCCCCCTCCCCTTCCCGCCAACATACAAGAATTCTCTAAACAGTTAGATGTCAAGGCCAGTTGAAAACTGGATGATGAGCAGATGTATGTAAGATGCTAACAGTGGCTTGTGTTGCTCTCTCAGCTCTGCATATCTCTGTCCAAGGTTCCCCTCAGTGGACTCCCAGCTCCTCAGAGGACAGCTATGGGCGTTTAAGCAGCCGTCATCCTTGGATGGTCAGAGGCATGGTAGGTCTTTGTGATAGCCTGCAACCAAGTAATTCCCTGGCCTTGTGGTTTGGAGGCAGTAGCGTTAGCTCCTCCCTTAACATGGGTGATTTGACCTGGACAAGGGTGTGTGATTGAGTCTGTTGCCTTAGTGAGAACCTCAGTGGTTTCGGGTTTCTGCCAGAAAACTGCTCTCCCACAGCTAGGTGATTCTTGCTTACCTCTTGAAAAGCATCATTAGTTTTGGACCTCTGCAGATGCTAATCGTTCATCTCACAAGACTTAAGCACTGCTATGTGATGGAAGAATAGCCTCTTCTATCTGAACCTTTAAGTGTTACTTAAACCTTAGGCCTTTGGGGGTCAAGAAACTTGGGTGAGATCTCGGATCTCAGTCTTTCCCAATCACTGACAATCAGGAAAGCTTTTTTCTTCTTCTTAAATCACCTATAATCTTCAACTAACTGTTCTTTTCCAACCGCGGACTACTAGACAACTCTAAATAGCTTGAGCCCCTTCACAGAAGACCCTCCTCATTGATCTGCTCCTTTCTGCCCGTCCATTTCTCAGCACTTGAGAAATCTCTTCTTAGGAACTTTTTCTCTAGTCTTAACACTCAACTACCTCTTCATGAGACTCCTTTAACAAGGTTCTAAAAGTTTAAGGGAAAAGCAGTCATAACCAAATAGCACTCTGTGTTACTTATTCACACAAACAAAAATTTCATCATTTTTCAGAGGTAGTGTCTTCTATGGGGAGAGTTAATTATGCTCTAGGCCAGTGCTATCCCTCCCCAGGCCAATGTGCCCACTAATTGATGTTTAGGATGATTTTCCCCCTTTGATTTAAAAAATAATAATAATGTTATGCTTTCATATAAAACTATTCTTAATAGTTTTTATAGAAACCCTTAAAACATCAAAGTCTTAAGCTATGCCATGTCCCCACACAAGCACTGCGAATAAATGTATAAAAGCAAAACAACAAAGTGGTTTTATTTGATGTACCTTTGTCATCCCACAGCAAGTGGGTTCCATCCGTTGTGTGTTTAATTGCACTGCTTTACTGTTCTCTTGACCTTTGATTGTCGGCCTGGCTGCCCTGTGTCAGCATTACCCATTTTACAGCTTATGTAACTGAGGCAGGAAAGGATCTCATTACTCTGTGAGTCTTAGTGAGCCCGAGGAGGATTACTCATGGATGCTCTTGGTGTCTGAAGCAGCACCTTCTTAAATTACAGTTTTCTTTGCCACGGCTTGAAGTAGCCTCCTTTTTAAAGTGCCCGGTTCTTCTCCTCTGGAGCAAGAGACTCCAGCAATGAAGAGCCCAAGTGCCCTTTTGAGCCTTCCATGTTCCTACTACTTCCAGGAGGTAGACAGTTTCTAAATGATGAGGAAGATAACGCTCATCATTTATTCGTTTCACTTTTGAAAGCCGGGTGTGTGCCCTCGTGTGTATGTGTAGGTAGAGGTGTAGGTTCATTCATGGGCTCCATAAATAGCAGTGCCCCATTAATCTTTGACTTTTTGAATATTTGCATCAGTAATCACAGATAGCGTGGCAACATTGAGGTTCTTAATGAAAGCACTGCTGATGGAATTGAAAGTGTGGGCCTTAGTAGGTTTGGGGTTGACGGATACACAGGTACACAGATACATTGATGTAGTTGTCTTATGCTTGTTTCAATGCTATTTGTGTAATGCAACAAGAAATATCTTTGTTTATTTTTGCAGCTATAGGACTTGGGTTATTGTTGGCTTGTGGAGATAAGTCAGAATAAATGTACTGATTGTCATTTTTAGAATTTCCTTCAAAAGTATGTTAAATAAAAGCTGAGGTTTGCTTTAGCTTCTCCCTGCGTGGGTGGAGCAAATGAATGACGCCTGACAGCCCTGTAGTATGGCAAATGTGTTTCTCGCCGCCTGCTCCCCTCTGCCCCCGCCATATTATATTATACTTCCCATAGCCACTGCCCAGATTAAAATAATGGTGGGCATATGTAGTCAGTGAAATTCTCTGTTCCTTCCATTTAATATCAAACACCAGCAATGGCCCTAAACTCCTTAGGGATTCAGTCCACCACCATTGATGACACTGATACATGTGTATCTGGCATAACCTGCCTCAGAAGAAGTACAGCCAGGATGCTCCTTCAAAGCAAGGATGGAGAGACCTCCCCTCACGTACTTTGGACATGTTGTTGGGAGAGACCATTTCCTGGCAAAGGACATCATGCTTGGTAAAGCAGAGGGCGACGGAAAGAGGAAGACCCTAGGTGAGATTGATAGGTGCAATGGCTACAAGAGTGAACTCAAACATGAGAACAATTGTGAGGGTGCTGCAGGACGAGGCAGTCTCCTGTTTTACAGAGGGTCGTTATGAGTCGGAACCCACTCATCAGCAGATAACTCTACCACCTCCACCACCACCAATTGTGATGGGTAGGTTTGTTATGCCAACATGGCCACAGAAGATTGGTGGGTCTGTTGTGACGGCACAGCCAATGAACACGTGGAATGAATTGAAGGGCAGATAGAGGAAGGGCTTGGCAAGTCCCGCCCTCCCTCTTCTTTCCGGATCTTCGGACCAGAGAGCTGCCTTGTTCGTCCTGTGCCTCGACCTCCAAGCAACACTACCCATGGGACACCTAATCGTGGGCTGTGTTGCTGTGAGTTGAGGATCCTTCAAGCCCTACTTCGCCACGCTCCTGGGATATGCATCTCTTGAGCTGGGGACTGTTGGACTTTGTTATCTGGCTGACTGTTGGTGTCTGTTGTTCTGCCCTTTGCTGCCTGTAACCAGATAGCCTGGATTGCTCTACAGAGGACTATTTAACGGCCCTCAAGAATTGAAGGACTGCCAGTTTTCTAGTTGCCTCATGCAAGTGAGTTGCACCGAGCAATCTGTA
>PVJH01012797.1:0-62915 GCA_004026705.1 Nesogale talazaci
CCAGGGTGCCCTGGATTCCACTGTGCCTGAAGGGAACCAGAAAGGTGCTCGCACAGCCTGGCTGACGGCATCTACTCAGGGCAGTCACCCCGGCCAGGGCAAGAAAAGGCCCCAGTGAGCACAAAGGGGGAGGCCAGTAGACCCCCACCCCTGAGAACTGGGAAGAGATTCTAAGGACCCAGAGTGGTTAGGAGACTTGTCCAGTGTCACCCAACAATTTGGTGGCGGAGCTGGAAGCACCTTTGCACAGGGCTGTGTCTGGGCCTCCACAAGAAGGAACAGTCCTTTCTCCTCCTCCCCCGTGTCATGCTGAGGCTTCAAGTTCCCATCCAACCGGCAGCTTTTTCATCTCTGGCTCCCAGGCCTGGGAGTAATTATGTGGCCCTGCATCTGGTTAACCTAACACCCCTTTAAAAGCCTTGTTTGCCCATTAGATAAGTAGTTTTTGTTATCAAACTGGGTGGGGGGAGGGGGGGTTTCCACTTAACCTTCCTTTGTCTTTTTAAGCTGCAAAAAATGGCTTCAGGTTTTGTAGCAAACCCGGAGATGCAGCATTAATTAGAGGCTCTTTTTTCCCCTTCCCTTTGTTGGGGGGGGGGGGGGGGGGGGGGAGGGGGGCAGTCCCTTCTGTGTTGGGCTGTGGCAGTAAAAGCAGAACAGGAATGTGCGCAGGACCACGCTAATGGCCAACAGCTTAGAGTGTGCCTCTCCGCTGAACTGTTTCCAACAGCAAAAGGGCTCCATTGCTGGGAGTTTCCTCTCGTTCTTGCCCACCTGGCCCTCCCTGCCCCCACCTCAACTTCAGCACCTTGGGCTCCTGGAGGAAGCTGGGTTTCCAAAAGGAAGTTCGTGATCCGGCACTACATCAGCGGTGGTGGGCAGGCAGGCCACCCGGCGGTGTGCCCACACTGACTGCAGACTGTTACCCCCACCCTCTGTGGCATCTACCACAAGGAGGGTGACAGGAGGAAAGAGCTCAGGACACACTTGGTCGCTGTGTTCTACACTCACAACTTGACTGACGGATGCCAAATCGAGGCCCAAAGAGGCCCAGGGGCTGGCCAAGGCCACAGCGGAAATTCGGATCAGATCTGTTGTGCTCTGCACATGGTGTGAGGCTAAGGAGCAGGCCCCCGAGCCCAGCGGTACGTGCAAGCACCGGTGCTGCCTCTCGAGCAACACTGGGATTGCCTCTCTGGGCCTCAGTTTCCAAACTCGTGGAAAAGGGCTGTACCCAGCAGACTACTGCGAAAGTGGTTGTGATGCATTTACAGCGTCAGAATGCTGGCTCAAAATAAGCGTCCCTGCTGCTGCTGCAACACCATGAAGCTGCCCAGGGCTCACGGCCGCCCCAGGGTTCTCAGAGGCTGTGTGAGCTTTCGGAAGCAGCTCGCCAGGCACCTCGGGGCTGCGGTTAGCGGCTTAGGGTATTACCCTCCGTGGCCCCATTATTATTACTACCACAGCCGCAGCTATGTTTGTGCATGTTATTTGCAAAAGTCACGGAATAAACTGGCTAATCCCACACAGCTCATAAGGGTATTCGTACTAGAAAATAAGACCCACACAAGTAAGGTATACCAATGGGGTTGAGGATCAAGGGGAAGTAATAGTCATCGAGAACAACCCAGCGTTTTCCACTACCATCAAGTTGTTTCTGGCTCCTCGTGATCCTACATGACAGGGTTCCGGAGAGGAAAGCCCCAACGGAGCAGCTGACGGTTTCAAACTGCCGACTTTGCAGTTAGACGCCCAACTTGCAGTCAGGGCTCCTTCCGAATGGCAGATGGGGCTAAATGCACTCCTGCTGATCCACTCAGTCATTCCCCTGTAAGGAGAGGGAGGTGAGGTGCACCTGAAGTTGGGGAGTGTCTCCCAACTCATCCTCCAGGAAGGGGCAGAACTGGGATTTAACTCCAGTCCACTGAGGCTTGGAGATAAGAAAAGACTCGCGTGAGTCCCAAGGTAGCAACTTAAGGGCTGCAAAACCCCAGAGGCCTTCAAGGGATGCTGATGTCACAGCCTCGCCTCCAGGCTGTGGGGAGGTGGGGTGCGGGTACGGGCACTCTGTGCAACTGTGCCAGGCTGGATGCTAAAGAGAGACTTGGTACCACTGCCCTCCTATATGCTGCCTACCACCAGGGGAGGGCGGGGGGTTTCTCCAAATAGCATGCCCCATACCAGCTGCCTGTGACCCTCAGGCAGCACTGTAAACACAAATCCATTTTTGGTTTTTAAGTGTAGCTTCTCCAGTACACTCAGAGAGATGCCACCACTGAAAACACAAACAGTGTTTTCTGAATGTGCTGCAGTGAGAACCCTGCCTTGGGGAAGGGTCTGTTCCCCCTAGAGGACAGGAGGTGCTTGTCCTCTGTTACTCCTTTGGGGCCTCACAAGGCTGAGAGGCCGAAGGCCTCACAGCAGGGCAGCTTGGGAATACCTAGGGGTCTCTGCCAGACCCCTCCTGTTGGCTCATCAGCTCGTGCTGGAGGGGTGGACTGACAGCAGCCGCCAGACTGGGCCATCACACTGCCTGTGAGAGGTCCGCTGGGCTCTGCAGACCGGCCTTTCTTTCAGCCTCACAGCCCGACTGCTGGCCCCATCAGCTCTGTGTCACCAAGAGAACAAAGTGGCCGCCTGGGCTGCGGCTGGGTAAGGTTTCCATTCTTTTATCTTGCGCGATGTTCAAACAAATCCTGAAAAGACAAACTTGCCCTGCAACCCCAGCATTAAACAGCCTTCGCTGGGCCCCTAATTCACAGACCTACTGAGTGGCTCTCACGAGATATCCCCAGGCGCCACTAGGCCCTACCACTCCAGTGGGGAGGGGGACCCGCCAGCCAGCAGAGGGAGTATGTACCCCCAACCCCCCACCCCAACCCCACCCTCACCCCCGCTCGCCTACCCCTTTGTCCAAAGCACACTCCTCTCTGCAACGAGCCCTGCCTAGGGCGAGGTGAAAGTTCCTAGCCAGGCAAAACTACTCAGGCTGTCCCAGGCCCCAGAGGCAGGGCTCACCTCCCCAGACCTTAGTGCCCCATGGAACAAGCTACCCTGCAGGCTGCTGCAATCTCTGAGGGTCACACTGAGGCTGATGCAAGGGCTATTTCCTTCATCAAAGCAGGAATCAATCAGACTCCACACCCGAAAGGCTGGTGTTGCCTACCTGACTTGCTGGCTGTCCTCTGTGAGTGGCCAGTGCCCCAATAACTTAAGTCTGAAGAGAATACATGAAGCCCACAGGAAGCAAGAAGGGTGGTCTTCTCAGACCCCAGGGAGGCTCAGGGACAGTCCAGAGGGGAGAGTTGTCCCGCCTTGATGGTGGGGTGGACCTGTGAGGCAGTGAGAGTATTTGGGAAAGAATAAGCTGCCTATAAAACCAGGCCATAATCTGAAGAAGGAACCAGTTTCTGCAACAAAAGGCTCTGACCTTTGCTCCCAATTTAAAGTCTTGTTCTATCTCCTCACTTTTTTAAATCATTTTATTGGGGGCTCCTACAGCTCTTATCTCAACCCATACATCCATCCATTGTGTCAGATACATTTGAACATTTGTTGTCATCATCATTTTCTCTTTTTTATTAATCACTTTATTGGGGACTTGTACAATGGTTGCCATCATCATTCTCAAAACACTTGTTTTCTATTTGAGCCCTTGGCATCGGCACCTCACTTTCCTCCCTCTCCCTTCCCTTCCCCCTCCCTCATGAACCCTTGATGATTTATACATTGTTATTTTTTCATGTCTTACACTTTTACCCCCTTCACCCACTTTTCTGTTGTCCGTCCCCCAGGAGGGGTTATATATAGATCATTGTGATGAGTCCCCCATCCTCTATTTCCTTTTACTTTCCTCTTGTCCCACTATCACGCTCAGCCTTCATTTGTGTTTCAGATGCCCTACCAGGCATCCTACGCCCTCATCATCGATCTTGGATCCCTCGTTCTCTTGTCCCATTTCTACATTTCTCTGTTTTCCTATCCAGATACCACCCACAGTGGGAAAGCCAACCTGTTGTTACTGCCCCTGGAGAATGTCTAAGACAATGCCATCTTATAACCTAGCAAAGCTGACACTTCAGTGTGTGATGTGAAGGAACTCCCAAATCCTTCTGTTAGGTGACTGGATCCTTGAATTCCCACTCAAGGCAGAGCGCGCGCACGCACACACACACACACACACACACACACACACACACACACACACAGGCAAAGTTCTTGTCAGTGTGAGTCTGGCTTTTCATCTTGGGGTGGCGAGTTCAACCTGGCCTGGACTTCCCCTGGTGACCTCAAACCCAGAGAATGTAATAGGCCCTTTGGGAGTTCAGATGGGGACAGCCTGAGCACGGTTCAGAGGATGCTGGTTGGAGGCATGCACCATTCGGGACACAATCTCCGACCTGCAGGCTCCCGGAGTGGGGAGAATTCAGGACACCTCCATTTCTCTTTGATTTCCCAAAGACAGTCTGAGTGATTCACAAGCCTCCTGCCTCACACTTCCAACTGGACAAATATAAAAACAAAAGGGCAAAGCAGCTAGAAACCAACCTGCCATTGCGCTTGGCAGCAGGAAGGCATATGTACGGAGAAAGCGTCCATGAAGTAACAACCAGTGGGACAACTGCTCCACTGCCCCCACTAAACACATACCAAGAAACTCTAGCTGTTGTCAAGTTCGTCCTGATGTTTGGGCCCATGGACTGCGTAGTAGGGCTGTGCTCCAAAACACTTTCAAGGCTGTGACCATTCAAAACAAATCACCAGACCTTTCTTCCTAAGCACCCGGAAGCATGTTCACATCACCAACATTCCAGTTAGGGGTGTGCTGAACCACCATTATCACCCAGGGCGCCCTACTTACACCCCCAAACCAGCACCAAACCCACTGCCATCAAGTGGATTCTGACTCATAGCATGCACCTCTATATGGGATATCTGAAACATCTTTCTCCAGAGGAGCTGCCGGTGGTTTTGAACTACTGGCCTTTCGGTGAACTGTCCAACCACCAATGCAGGGTCCTAAGCATTGAGGGCCCCTCAAATTTCTAAGGCTTGAATCCCACTCTGTGTGTTATCACTGGATCTGGATGATTGTGTCATCCCTGGGGCCCCCCGCGATGATGTCGTGGGTGGGGGCTGGTATACGTAAGTCCTAACAGCTGCATCACTGTGGCCTAGGGATTTACCTCTCGGACCACCGGACACGCACCCCCTCCCCAATCTGTGGAACCCAGTGCCAAATGACAGTGCAGGGCTCTCTGCTCAGATCTGATCAGGACATTCAAGATGGGGGCAGCAGAGTATTTACCAAAGGGTAGAGAGCTGGTTTCTGAGCATGATGCCTGGAGTGGCCACCTACGTCTATCTCCTGGCCATGCTGCTTTCCTCAGCTGTGCAGGGAGGATCATACCTGACTGGGGGAGGAGGGGCTGCCCTGAAGTGCCTAACCACCACAACTGCCGTGTCCTCCCCGACTCCCCAACATCTAAGTGTCCAGACCCTGGAATAACTGCTTCAGTAAGTCCCTGGCGCTCTGCGTGCACACACTACTCTGTGACAACCCCCTATACACACTATGCTGCCCTCGTGCAGAGAACCGGTCTCCACTCACTCACCTGGGAGCAGGCTGGCTTCATCCTTGCCTGGACCTCCCACCCCAATACAGGGGCCTGACAAAAGATGCCCTCATCAGGTCCATTTTGCCAAGCTGGGAGGTCTATGTCACGCCATTAGAACCCTGGGTCTGTGCCTCAACTCCAAACCTGAGACTCGCTTCTAGGTCAGCAGGAGGCCAAGGCTGGTTCTGAAGCAGCACCAAGGTGGCTGCACTCCTGTCGGTAGTGACAGTGACACTGGGTAGGCTTTTCCAATTCTCTGAGCCCATGCCTAAGCGACCCTCTGAAGATCATGGAATAGAAGGCTCCTAGAGGTGTGATGGCCGGTTCGAGGCCTAGGGCAGGTTGATGAAGCAAGCCTGGACTCCCAGGTCTCCTGTAGAATTCCCTTGCCAGCAATCCTCCCTGCAACGCATCCCAAGGAGAAGGTGAGCAGTCAGCTTGATTAAAGTCTCACGTTTCTCAGAACATTTCTGGTCTGGGTACTTGCTGTAGGATACAGGTAAAGGAGCAACAACACAAGAGCAATACCCACAACAGTCAACTGGAGTCCTATTTGATCTTCTCTAACTTCCGATCCAAAAGATCCCTGATGACACCGTGGGCTAAGCACTGAGCCGCTAGTCACAAGGTTGGTGGGTCAGGCACCACAGGTGCTCCCGGAGATTGGAAGAGGCTGCCTGCTGCCCTGAGACTTACCTACCGATCAGAAACCCTGTTAGGGACAGTTCTCCTTTGCCAACAGGGCCACTGTGAGTTGGAATCAACTGGCTGGCGGTGAGTTTGGATGGGTATCTGCCTTGTTTCCCATCAGGCAGTTCATCCACTTGATCATTCTAGAAAAGACAACAACGATGACGACGAGGAGGCCGAGGGAGACAGCTCGACTGAGCCCTCCAGGAAGCCACACACAGCAACACCCAGGTGTCCTCTAGAACTGCTGCCTCTCTGGAGGATTGTTCCCAGGAACAAGGGCCTGTGTGGCAGGTAGGACCCAAGGGGTGCTTCCAAAGTTCATGTGGACCATGAATGGGACCTTGGGAAGGCAGGTGGGCCACATGTCTGTCACGGCAAGAGGCACACCCCTGAATGCACAGTACCAGCAAATAACAGCAGCGATCTGCTGAAGAGAGGCTCTGCTATGCCCACATGCTCCACACATGCCCAGCCACTACTGAGCACCCACTTGCTCATGCCCACAACTCCCCCATCTCATCTAACCTCAAGAACAAACCTAGGAAGAGTGCATGATTTTACAGGCTCGGAGGGGCAGAGCATTCTGCCCAATGTCACCCAATCAACACGTCACAGATTTCAAACTGAGGGCAGCCGGACTTATTCCATAAGTCTTTCTTCCTTCTCTCTTTCCTTGCAGAATGCATCCTAGAGGGTGCTCAACTTCAAGCCAGCTCTCACTGCCGTCCACAGTCAGCACAGGCCCTCTCCCACCTCCTCCGCAGAGGCTGGCGCCTGCCATGCCAGCCCTGGCCTCTCCTCCTCCTCCCTTTCCCGTGGGCACAAATGGCCCTGCACTGGAGCACACGCCTGAGTCAGGCCTCGGGAGGAGGATCCGAGTAACGCAGTCCATAAATCATGGCCATTGTGAATTTCCCTGCTAGCCGCAGGCAAAGTCAAACTTTTCCTGCCCCCACTGTAGTTAACCACTCTTTGTTCACTGTATCTCTCCTGGCTCGCCTGGCTGGGAGCCAGCTCTCAATTATTAATTAATCTGGGAGGCACAGGTTGCATTCCTGGCCACCTAACCACTTCCTCCTCAGCGGTGGGGGAACTCACCCCAGTCAGGCTCTTTTTAGTTGCATCAAACATCTGGCAACATCCCAGCCTTACCTGATCAGGGTGGGGGTGCCCCCTTGGGCCGAGTTAGGAGAAGGGGCTTCTGGGTATATGGGTTTTCTGCTGTTGTTTATAAGCGCCAAGAACAGCAGAAAAACCAAACGTCCAGAAACCCCAGATCCCAACTCTATCCCCCAGGGCCAATGCAACCTGCGTGCCACCCTCACCAGACAGTTTTCTCAACCGTGAAATGGGGCCACAGCCCCTTGCTGGTACTTGAGGATGGGTGGGAGCGACTGGAGACACAGGTGTAACACAGAGCTAAGACACGATGCTGAGGCTTGGCTAGGGACGGCTCTGTTTCTGTCTTCTTCTGCTGGCTCTGCCTACACTGGATGAAGAGAAGGAGCAGCCAGCTGGCTGGCAAAGGAAAGGGCACATTAGAACTGCAACCCAGGGGCGCTGCAAGCATGCCCAGTGTTGCCTAGGAAGAGGACAGAAGTGTGTGAGTCCCTCTCTATATGGGACACGTCTTTGAGAGACGAGCACCTTGAGAACTCCAGGGCGGAGAGAACAGAAGTGACAGTGTGGGTGCAGGCCGATGATCCCGGAATAGAAACTTCGTTAGACTCGGAGGGTCAAGAGCGAGCACTCAGGCTAGAGTGCCAAGAGTGACCGTGCCTTTCCCTCTCTTAAGTCACCAATGAAGGGTCAGAAGTCCAGCCAAGTGGTGGGTGCTAGTGCTGGTAGAGGATCACTGTCAAAAGAGGCCCTCAGAGCACGGAGGGCAAAAGTGCGAGAGGGGACACAGCTGCTCCTAAACACGGGCGAAGTCCTTGTTCTCAGGCACTGCCGTCCAGCGTTCCTTGGCCACTTTCTTTCTCCCTAGTTTCCCCAAGCCCACAAAGCCAGTTTGCCCACGTGGGCCCGAGGCTCAGGACCAGGGGCCAGTTTGGGAAGAAGCTTTGAAGCCCTATGCTTCCTCTTCTACAGGACATGCCTGCTTCTGAGCCGTCAAAATAAATGATATGCAGCTCCTGCCCTCCACGCTGCTGCATTGAAGCTTTGGGGAAAAACAGGCCCCATACCACCAAGGTAAATGACCATGCACATACAATGCACCAAAAGACAGGTGAACACAAACACCATCAGTGTCAGAGTGTACATGTGCTCCATGGGGTCTCGACGGCTATTTGTTTCTCTGTGTGTGTTGTTGTTGTTGTTGTTGTTGTTGTTGGGAGACCGGCAGGCCTTTCTGCTGAGGCACTCCTGGATGGACTCCAACCTCCAACCTCAAGGTTAGCAGTGGAGCATGTTAGCCATTTGCATCACCCAGGGGACTCCACATATCCAGTCAAGCACTATTCATGAAGACTCGTGAATGTAGAGTTTGTAATAACTCCCAAAGCAGCTGGTTTGAAGTTTAAAAAAGACAGAGGTTTGATAAACACATGTAAAATATAAATAAGGTTCAAGACAACTGTTTATCTGACTAGCACGGTATAAACAGTCGGCATACCAATTACAAATTGTTCTTATCTGTTCACTAAAGCGGATCTCCTAATGACCTCTAACAGGAAACACTACCAGTTTGCATCACAGTCTATGGTATTTGGAAATCACAAACGGGGTTTCTTGGGCAGTGTCCTCCCCATCGGTCGCCAGCAATGGGTCTGCAGTGGAAGGGGGTCGGTCAGCAAGTTGAATGTGTTCCCAGGCACCGCCATGCTGTGGTAACTGCCACCCCAGGCCCAGGAAGGACTGGGAGCCCTTGGCTCTGAATGCCAACATGCCACCCTTATCTCTGTGCCCATCTTCAAGAAGGAGCGTTTCCTAGGGCATTCGGCCAGGGGGCCCTGCCAACTCGGGCGGTGGTTCCACGTGAGAGCTGTGTAGGGCCCCACCCCTGTGTGGAACCCCTCGGGCGTCAACTGCAGTAGGTGAGCCGAGGACAGCCTGTTTATGGCCTCCTTGGTGAGTCACAGATTAGCCAGGCCCCAGGTTTGCTCCATGGGGAGGAAGAAGCATTTTCAACACTGGGGTGTCAATCACAGGCTTCCGGAGGTTCAGGGGAGGCAAGGGGCCCGACAAGCACCCTTAGTCCAGGGCAGCAGGAAAAGGTCCGGGTGACGTGGGGAGCCATCAAGCTGAGAGGGTGTGTTGGTCCTGGCCTGGCAAGGACAACCTGCAAGGCCCCAAAGGGGCAGGCAGGGCGCCAAGCTGGAATACCAAGGGCTGCTCCAACTGGAGGAGGCAGACTTGCCAAGTCCGGGAGGCAGCGCTGACGGGGGAATGGCTAGTTCCGGCCAGGCGAGTCCCCAAGGGCACCGTGTCAGGATCAAACCGCCTGTGACTCTGGGCACGTGGGGAGTGGAAGGGAGCCAGGGAGACCCAGAGCCGCCAGTCTCCCCGGGGTGCCCCTGTCCTGCTGCTACCCTGCCAGCCTGTGTACCCCAAGGAAGGCAGAGTGGTGTGCTGACCTGGGGCAGGGCGCTGGGCCAGAATCCTGTGGGGAGGACGCTCTGCTCTCCGCCACCTCCTGGTTCTGGAGGTGGTCAGCAAGTCCTGTCTTCGAGAAGGGCTGCCCATTGAAGGGGACCTCAGACGTTTTCCAGATCACCAAGACCTTGACAGAGTGCCCTGGGGGGTAGACTTGGTCAGAGGGAAGTCCTTAAGCTTAGCGCGGGCTCAGCTGTGCCCCTTGAAAGGACCATCTTTTACCTCCAGGGTCACTGTGGGGCAGGAAAGCCAGGTGTGTTGGCCTGTGCTGCTTCTCCCACAAAACGGCTTTCAAGTGAAACCAACAAAAACACCGAGGTCAGAGACGGGCACTTGCCAAACACATGCTACCACTGCACGGACACTGCTGTAGACACTATTAACTTCATTTTTTTAAAATGTAATAAAATCAAACCCGTTGCCATTGAGTTGATTCTGACCCGTGGCAATCCCCATGTGTCAGAAGACAGACACGTGCCTCATTGGGTTTTCAGTGGCCGATTGTTTAGAAGTACAGCCAGGCCTCTCCAACTGGGTGGGTTCGAACCAGAAGCCCAACCCATTAACTAACTGTTTAGACCACCCTGAAACAACTAAGCAGTGGAGTTGAAAGGCCTCCTCACTCCACTTGATGCAACCTTCTTACTCTTCATGGCACTTGCTCCCAGAAAGAAGCAGATCAACTCACTGCCAAAGACTCGCCAAGAATCACAGCCTAGCCTAGCCGCATCCTCCTAGTCCTCCCCACATCTCCTGTCCCCTCCCCGCCACCTCTGAGCGCCTGCCCCAGGCTCGCATGGAGCTCCGCCCAGAAACCCTGGAAGCAATGCCCGGAGGGGAAAGAGTGGGTAGGATGTTTTCAAGAACCACTCTTTGTGGGTTTGGGCTCCGGCCAAAGGCCAAACGTAGAGTCACTTTGATGCGCAAAGCACCTATTTTATTTCTTAGTAGGCTGGGCACTCCCTCACTCTCTCTCACTGAGAGCCTACTGTGTGCAAAGGTGCACCACACAGGCTGGCTGAGGAATTCAGACGTCTGTGGCCTAGGAAGTACTGGAGGTTGAGGCAAGGAGAAAATAACAGAAAGTCAATCAGGGAGATGTTTCTACAAACAGCATTCTTTGTGGTCAGTTCCAAGTGACTTCGTGGGCTGCACACATTTTTTCATTATATCATTAAAGAAAATACTTTTTGCCAGAAGGCCCTCCCTCAGACTTCAGTCTGGGGGGAATAAAGGGAACAACCTAAACATTCGTTGCTACTGGCCTGTTTGAGGTATGCACTAGCCTGGGTCTACAACCCAGTGCAAGCCTGTCGAAAGTTCTATTTCATCTGAGTTCTGTGGTTCATTTCCCCACTCCTGATTGAAAATGGACTATGTCCCAAAGGAAATCCACTCAACCCCTCAGTGGGCATGTGCATGTCTCGGTGCTGAGGGTGAGGGGCATGCTTACAATCACAGGGTGCTGGGAACACCCTATATAACAGCAACACCATGCCTTGTTTCAAAGAGAAACTTGGAGGAAGTTAGGGGAATCTTAAGAATACTTGGGGACTTGCTAAATGTCAGGGCCAGGCTCATTAAGCCCAACCTCCTCTCTTTACAGATGGGGAAACTAAGGCTCAGAGAGCAGAAATCACTCTTCTGGGTTGCCCTCACAGCTTCCGGTATCCAAATAGGACCCTGTCTTTGATAACTGCCAGGCCCCCAGAACTGAGGCAAGTAAGCCCGGTGAGTCCGGCCAACAAAAATTATTTTGGCAAAGGGGTCTGTTTGTTTGTTCTTGAGGGACACGAGTAGAGTCTCCTTCCTCGAGCACTGTTGGAACAACTCCCCACCTCTGCCTGAGAAGCGGCCCGCCCCGGCGGGCTGGCACTGTGCTGACTCTCCGGCGAGGATGTGCGTTGTAAAAGTGGGGCAAAGTTTCCTATTCTGAAGATAACATTGTAAGACACAGGAAGTCCGAGAGCAGGGCCTGCCTTTCCAGAAGGCCACTGCTGCACACCCCTTCACAACCGTTTCCATTGTACGGGGTTTCTACAGGGCCTATGGCTGGGGGTGGGCCGCAGAGGAAGGGCCCTGGCTCGGGAGAAAGGGCCATGGCTATAATCCAGGTAAGAGACCAGCGAGTGGCCAGGCTCACAGGGCCTCCAGGCAACCAGGACCCCTCTTTCAGACTCAGCTTCCTCGGCTACAAAACAAAAGGGTTAAAGAAGCCAGCATTTTTCCTGCTTTGGGCTCATGTGTCCTGATTCCCAGGCCCCACCCCTGGAGGTTCTGATTCATGGGTCCTGGGTGGAGCCCCGGAATCTATGTTTTTAACAAGATTTAAGAGGTCCCCTGTTCCTGGCTCTGTATTCCAAGATGCCGTGAGCTGAGGTTCCACAGCCTGGCACAGCTATGCGAGAGCTGGCTTCCTCGAGGGACAGGACAGGACAGGACAGGAAGGAGACCAGCACCAAATCAGCTTCCTAGGGTTACAGGACGTGGCCCAGGAGCACACCGGGCAGGCGACTTTCTGGAGCCACAGTGGATGGCGTGTCAGAGCACAACAGAGGGCAAGTTTTTGAGATAGCCTGCAACTCTGCACAGGATGTAGAGTGGAGTCTTCGGTTCAAGTCCCAGCTCCACGACTTCCGAGCCATGTGCCTGGGATAAAGCAGTCTCAAGTTCCCCATCTGAGAAACAGCACCACAGTCGTCAGGATGTGTTATCCCCTTGCATTATTGAAGTTGTCCGATGCAACCGTTGAGTTCTGACTCGTAGCGACCCCATGTGGCAGAGCAGAACTGCCCCAGAGGGTGTTCCAGGCTGTCATCTGGACAGCAGGGGCCCTGACATGCAGTGGGTGAAGCACAGTTGATGGCTCCACTTCACCAACCACTCGGTATAGATTCACAGTCTTGGAAACCCCAAGAAGGAGCCCTGCTCTGCCCTGCCAGGTGGCTGCGGGCAGGATCGAGTCCATGGCAGGGCACCAACTTTTACAAAAGCAGATTGCCAGGTCTCTTGCAGGTCAGGGAGCCACTGCCAACCTTGAACTGCCACGCCAGGTCAGTTAGTAGCCAAGCACCTCACCATTGTTCCCAAGCAACAAACAGACCAATTACCATGGAGTCAATTCAGACTCACAGCTAGTTATAAAAATCCAGAGGGTGCACAGAGACCGAGTGTTGTACAGCAGGCATCTATGGAAGACACACACACACACACGCACAAACATGTTTACTGTGCTGTTCATTCCCTCTCTCCTGAACCTTTCAACCGGTGACAGTAGTGTGTTCTAAATGTCTACTCTCTGATGTGGGGTGGGGGTGGGGAGGTGTCCACACACCTGCTATGTCCACACACCTTTGATTTTGATATTTCAATTCTGTGTTAAGTGCATACTCTCAATTAGTGTATCTTCCTGAGAACTTTAAGCCTTGTTCTACATATAAACCAAAGCCAAACGCATTTCCAGTGAGCTGATTCTGTCCCACGATGATCCTACAGGACAGGGGAAAGCTGCTCTTGTGGGTTTCTTAGATGCTAACTCTGTGGGAGTAAAAAGTCTCTTTCTCCCACTGAACGGCTGGTGGTTTCAAACTGCTAGCTTTGTGGTTAGTAGCCCAACGCATAATCACCAGGGTGCCTTTTGATCCATGTAAAGGAGGTGCAGAGATGTTATTTGGGCCCCCACCTGTTTTTTTTGTTTTTTTTTTAGGCATCACTGCCCTGGTGGTGGGTAGGAGGCCCAGCCTTTGCTCCTGGGAGCCGGAATTGAACCTCCATCCGAGTGGGCCGCAGTCCCGCGCACAACCACTACGCCACCGGGGCTCAGCCCCCCCACCTGTTTTTGTAAATAGGATTTTACTGGGACACAGTCATGGTCATGATTGTAAAGCCTGAAACACTTACTATCTGGTCCTTCACAGAAAAAGTCTGCCAACACCTGACCCACATTAAATGTGCTTCTTTGTTTCTTTTCATGCCCTTTTTTTGGGGGGGGGGAGGGAGGAGGGGCTGGAATTATATTACCAGTTGTCGAACTGATTGGAACTCATGGCAACCCCTGTGTTTCAGAAGAGCGCTGGGCTACACAGGATCGCCCAGGACTGTCCTCTCTGGGAGACCCGTGGCCAGGTCTTTCCTCTGCGGTGCTTCTCACTCACATCACTTTCTTTTTGTTCAGCAGCTGTTAACACAGCTCCCCAATCCCCTCCTCTACCTGCAGGCTTGACATTCCCAGACAACTATGTTTAGGTGTTTCTCCTCTAGATAATGTAACCTCTAGAGAGATTAGAGTTCCACTTGGAAGAGTACAATCCGACACACTCCTATGTATTTAACACATCTGTATACCTATCATCCATTGGGTTTGCCAGTTTCCTTCTCTTTTTACTATATTTTATTGTTGCTTTCATATTGCCAAATTTTGAGAGCAGTTACATCACAAGTTTTAAGAGCCATTACATCACAGGAGGCAAGTAGCAGAGGGAAGAACTGTTCTTTTTTTTTAATATTATGTAAATAAAATACACATTAGTGCCTGTACAACCGTATACTCCTTGCTATTTCTTACTCCTTCATATTTAATAGCAATAAAAAAGATAGCTTTAGGCTGAGCCCCAGAGGCATAAGTGGTTGAGTGTGAGACTGCGGGCTTGGCGGTTCAAATCCAGTGGCGGCTCTCAGGAGCAGCACTGAGTAGCGCCCACGACCACCAGAGGGCAGTGATGCCCCCCCAAAACAACAACAACAAAAATAGCTTTAAATATACAAAAACAGAATTCCACGATGAGTTTCGCAATAAACGGAAACACAAAATCAGTCACATTTTCCTACCCACACTCCTCTGCTCACAAATAGGACAAGAACAAAGAGGCATGCATGGGGTGATTCCTTCTCTTTCCATTCTGCTTAATTCTCTGTGAACTAAGTGAAGTCCTCTTGTATGTGGAGATTTCTTGAAGGGGGTCCCATAACTGTATCAGTCAGACTAACAAGCCAGCCCGGCCCCTTCCACTGCCTGAGGTAAGGAGCCCTGGCCCTGGTCCTCGGCTCAGGCCATCCCCACGCTGACCGCAGGCCTCTTCCCCAGTGCCAGGCTGATGCGCTCAGCAGGGAGCATGCTGTCCTGCCCGCACTTCCTTCGCATGCTCGGCTGAAGTTCCAGCATCCAGGGCGTGTGTGTCCAATGTGGTGCTGGGGTGGGTCCAGCCCCAAGTTCCCTCCAGCACTGAACTGCTGCCCCTGCCCTCTCTCCCACGGGCCGACCTGCCAGACTCTCCATTTGCCCCCAGATCTTGGGAGGGGCAGGCCTAAAGGTGGAGCAGCTGCCAGTCAAGGAGACCTGCTCTGGGGGTCCTGTCCTTGGAACAGTTGCAATCTGGAGGGACGTGATGAGCAAGGAAGGTGTCAGGCGCCCAGATGGGGGCTCTGTCCCGGCAAGTCTCACACCTCTGCTCTCCTGCCTCCAAACCCAATCCCATCCAATAAGACAGACCGGAACTACCCCACAGAGTCTGAGACCATCAATATTGACAGGAGCAAATGGCCGCATCCTTTGGAGTTACTGGTGGGTGTGAACTGTTGGCCTCATAGTTAGCAGCCTAACGTCTACACCATAGCACCATCAGAGCTCCTTTCCAGCCCCCCAGGCTACATAATTTGTCTACTCTCTTCCGATTCCACATGAGTCCCTATTATCTACCACTGATGAGAGAGGAGCATGCGCAGTGGGCCCTGGACGGGGACAGTAAGCCAAGCTCAGTCACTGAGACCTGACAGGGCAGGGTAGTTCTGAGACTGTCACTCTTGGCAGGAGTAGGGAGCCCCATCTTTCTCCAACCATCAGCTGGCGCTTGGAGAGGACTGCAAGGGGCTGTGTTTGGCAAGAATGTTAGGCTCCCACAGACTGATCCACACACTGCCAGAGGCCCTGAAGCCAGTCACACCCCACCCTGCACTCAGCCAGGTGCCAGAGTGGGCCGTACCAGACACCTCCACTGGATCCTCACAACACAGATGAAAATGAGGACTCCAGACAACAATGGACACAGGGGAAACTGAGGCCCAAGTCACAGAAGTTAGTAAGCCACACTAGCTCTTAGGACCCCAGGCATTTTCCCAGCACACACGGGCTTCTCTGGTGGCCATGAGACAGAAGTAAGCACCCTGTCCACAGGTGGCCTCAGCCCCTTCCCTTCTGTACCCAAGACCCAGGGTACGCTCTAAGCTACTCTGCTCCTGGTGTGCTGTGTGATGTTAGGCGGGTCACTTTCCCACTCTGGATCTCCCATTTCCTGAAATCACAGCGGGGGGTGAGGTGGACTGTAAGAAACTGTTGTCCCTTCAGGCTTCATCAGTCCAGGCTTCCTGCCTCTGAGCAAGCCTGGCTGAGCCCCGCGCACCCCCCCCCCAACCCCAAAGCTCTCTGCCGTTTACTCAGAAGCCCTCCCCTGTGTGCACACTGGGTGGAAGGGAGGTGCAGACAGAGCAATGGAAAACAAATATTTTCAAGGGATGGGAGTAAACACGGCTGTTGGCATGGCAGGGCCGGCGGAGGGGCTGAAACCGTTAAAAATAGGAGAAGAAACGGTACAGTTCACATATTTTGCAAAGCTAAGTTAAATCAACATCTGCAAAAAATATCCCCGTTAAACGGAATAGCAGGATTTCATTAAGTAAATTGCAAGTTGGCAAAAATTCTGAAAGAAAGGGGAAAAGCCACGGGCTGGCCTGTAATTTAAACCTTATTTTAACTCTGACAGCATGACTGCAAAGAACTCCGTTTCCAAACGAAAAGGAAAAAAATAAAACATTTTAAAAATTAGATGTGTGTGTGTGTGTGTGTGTGTGTGTGTGTGTGTATAAAGGGACTCCCACACTGCCAGGCACCCCTCCCTCTTGCTTCCACGGACCCACAATATTTTCAGTAATTATAATGCTACCTAGTTTTCCCATGGATATAACAAATGAGGGCAGAGAGGAGGGGGAGGTGTGGGGAAGAGGGAGGAAAAAGTGAGCACACAGACAAAGTCACCATTGTCACCTCTAATTAGGTTTTTTTACCAAAATGGCTTAAAGCACAGAACTCTGGGAATCTTTTCCTTCCTCCAGGAGGCTTTTCTGTTGAACCCCACTGTGGCTTCCCCTGGCTTGAAGCCGTGTGAGTGTGAGAGGGGAGGTGAGGGCCCAGAGCAGCAGAGGGCCTGGGAGACTGAGCCCTCACCTGCCAGCAGGACCCAACCACTCCCCACTCCCCCCTGGGCTGAGGCGTCTCGCCTCCCTGCTCTCTGTAAATGGACTGTACAGGGGCAGTCTCTGCAGCGCTGAGAATTCAGCAGATGGACAGGTGGAGATGCATCTTGCACACTATGAAACAGCAGCCTCAGTCCAAAGCCAAGGTCGGGCTCTTCTACTTGCAACCCAGGTAGGGCCATGTCTACAGGTAAGCAGGTTGGTGTAGTGGGGAGCTCATGGATTGGTCCCTGGGCAGGATTGTGGCTGTGACCCACTCCAATCCTGACTGACTCACCACCCTGTGCTGGCCCACAGTGGTCCTGGGGAAAGGAGGGTGAGGGGGCCATGGTGAACGGCTTGAGATCTGGAATACTCTGGTCATAAGACTCTTGAACAGGGCTGAGCCCCGGTGGTGTAGTGGTTGAGTGCGGGACTGCAGCCCACTAGGTCAGCGGTTCAAATCCAGCAGCAGCTCTCCAAGAGCAAGGCTGGGCTTTCTACTCCCACCAGAGGGCAGTGATGCCTCCCACAAAAAAAGAGACTTGAACAAGGGATTGTTTAAGTGGTGTTACAAATTTGCTCTTTAGCAGTGGAACCTTCACTCCCCATCGTGTCTGAGCCTGACAGCCACACACTGTTGGGGTGCTGAGCAGACTGGGGTCTCTGGGAAACGAGGCCTCGACTTGTGCTGACCAGGGAGCCTCTGAGCCCTGAAGGGCCTTCCCCGTACCTTCCCGGGAGCTAGCATGGGTTCCTCAAGCAGGTAGTGACCCTGTGTGCTGGACTGTGACCCCTGACATTCGCTCCTAAGAAGCTTTGACCTTTGACAAAGGGTAAGATCAGTGCTGAAGCAATAAAAACAGTTCTTTCTTTCTGCACCCAATAAACCTGCTGTCGTTGTTTCTAGGGAACCCAGAGATGAGTTGTAGGAATGTGTGGAGACCCTACGGGCCTGGAGAGGGAAAAGGCTTGCCCAAAGTCACACAGCAAGTGGGTGGTGGGATTAATTACAAGAGCAGAGTAGCTCACCCCTCAGTCCTAACCGGAGAGTGACTCCTGCACACCGTCATGCCCCACTGCTGCTTCCACAGGGGACACAGAGCCCCAGTCTATCCTCACACCCCTGTCTTCACTGGACCCCAGTGAGCCCACCTGCAGGACAGAGATCACAGTGAATCGTGCCCCTCACAGGAATGTTCTAAGGACTATGGGGGTCACCTACATAAAACGTCCAGCTCTGTGGACCTGCTAGCAGGCTAGAATGCCCAACACACACAGCTTAGATGGTATAAGGAAAACAAAAAGGCCACACTCCCTTCAGAGGCGATGGGGAGAACAATGATTCTGAAGAGAGCTGGTGAGTCCCTCCTTGTCCAGGAGCCTGACACGAAGATTAGGGTACTGCCAGGACTGTGGAGAGTAACACACAACCCAAGGGGTGTGGTAGGCCACCAGCTTTGAGCAGGGGGCGAGATTTGGTTCCTATGCAATGTTAATAGTGCCTGGGTTTCTAAGAGAGAGATTATGTTTCTAGCAGGACATCAACCATCACTTCCCTTGTTCTAGTCATTGTTCCAGGACCCACATCGTGCAAGTGGCTGTCCAACCTGGTCTGAAGCCCTGCTTTCACCTAAGCAGCAAGCAAGCAGATCAGCCCAATAAGAAAGAATGGTCCCCGCTGAAGGAGTCCAGAGAGGATAAGGAGAGTCTGGTGGACCGGGAGGAGGGGTGGAAAATGTCCCCCTGTCTTCGAAGCTCCAGTGACAATCCCCATTGGCATAGAGCCCATACTGACTCATAGGGCCCCTAGAGGTCAGGGCGGCACTACCTCTGTGAGTTTGCGAGACTGTCACTCAGAACAGGAGGAGAAAGCCTGTTCTCCCGCACAGCAGCTGGTGGTTCCAAACTGTGGTCTTGAGGTTAGCGGTGCAATCCACAACCACGACCCCACCAGGGCTCCTCCCGGTGCTCCTTGTTGTGAGTTCTTCAACCTGCCATTTGTCACAAATGTCTACACACCAGAAAAGACATGCTGCCCCATCCTGCGTCATCCCCACAACCATTGCCATCCACATGGTGTCCACTGGCTGAACTGAGGGGGGACAAGCAAACCTGGGGAGCACTGTAGATTCAGCTTCTGATCACATAAGTGAAGTGGACAGCAAAGTAAAGCAAGTCATCCGAACTTTGGGGTTTCCCGCTGCACCTAAAAATTGCATTTCCACTGAACTCTATTAAAGGATCCCTGGCAACACCATCAGGTAAGCGCTGGACCGTTAACCACTGCTGGCAGCTCAAACCCACCAGCCACCTGGAGGAGAAAGGTGAGGTTGCTCCTGGAGGGATTGACAGCTTTAAGAACACGAGGTAGGCCACTATGAGTTGGAATGGACTAGAGCAGCAGTTCTCAACCTGGGGGTCACGACCCCCTTGTGGGTTGAGTGACCCTTGCATAGGAGTCCCCTGATCCCTAACAGTAGCAAAATGATAGTCATGGAATAGCAACAAAAATAATGCTATGGCTGGGGCTCGCCACAGCATGAGGAGCTGCATGAAAGGTCGTGGCCTTGGGAAGGTGGACAATCACTGGACTAGAGGGACTTTGGCTTCAAGTTTCGACAGAAGCCCTAGTAACTGTCGAAAAAACCTTTATGAAGATTTAAAACATCATAAAAAAAAAAAACCTCACGTTTTGAGAGTGGTCAAAACATGACAGGGACACAAAGGAACACAGGCTGTGAGGGAAATGACATTGACAGATTTGCTTGATGCCTGGCAGACACCAACTTTCTGATTCCTCCATAATGGCGGGTCAGGGATGCACAAGGAAGTGAGGTCAGCCTGTAGTCACCAGGTCATGCTGGTTTCTAGTTCACGGCTGCCTCTAGCCTGGAGTCCCGCTGTCATCTACGCAGCCTCACAGCAATGCACAGGACTCCACTGACAGGCAAGTGCACTGCCTGGAGCTGAACCCTCCTAGGTCTCCTGCAAAGAAGGCAAGGGTTCTCCCCGGGGCTCCGATGCCTCTTTAGCCGGCGCTCTTGCTATTCCCACTAAGCCCAGGCCCCCCGTGCACAGTAGGGCAGTGATGCCATTTGAATGCCAAGCTTGGCTCACACACTCCACATGCTGTCTATGGGCCTCTGATGCTCAGGTGCCCTGAGCCACCCAAGGACAAAGACCTCCTGGCTCCCCATCGAGGGCTCTCTCCCCTCAGCAAGACCCTGTTCCTTACAAATTCCCACAACAGGTGAGGAAGAGACAACCTCTGTCCCCATTTCTTCTTCAAGTTGAGGCAAACTTGGGGGTAGGGGACAACGGTGCTGTACACGTTGGAAGCAGATGCTGGGTCCTACTCACTATCCTGTTGTGACTCACAGAGCCCTGGTAAGACCGTGGCTTGAGTTGGGGGCTGCAACGCACAAGGTGGGCAGTTGGAAACGACCTGCCCCTCCAAGACAGGGCTTTCTACCCATAAACAGTCAGTACCTCGTAAACTGCCGGGGCAGCTCTGCCCTGGCCTATTGCTTCCCTCGGGGCAGTGGGTTTAGGTTTGGGGGATTTTGTTTGTCTGTTTGTTACATAATGCAGGACTGTGGGGGTCTTGAAGTTTGAGTCATTCACCAGGGGGTGTGCGGGGACAGCCCAGCCCCTGGCTTCTATGGGAAAGGGAATAAACCCCTTCCCTTTTCGGGATCTCAGTTTCCCCAGTGAGTTACCAAAATAATGTGATCTTCTGGACCCTTGGCCTCAGGACCATGGGGCAGAACCCTTAAAAGACTACCAGTGATCGATGAGGGGCAGCCCCAAAAGGCAGCCACAGCCCCACCCCAGTACCTGTCTGAAGCCCCTGAAGGAGGCAGGAGGAGAAACAAGGAGGGAACGTGCAGAGGGCAGTGCTCAGAGACTAAGGAGGAACAGATGTGCAGCAAGCCCAAGTGGGTTCAGATCCCTGTGCTACCAAATGAAATCTGTGGGACTTTTCTGTCCCATACCCGCCAGGATGGCATGAGGCCAGCTGGGCAGTGAGAGGCCAGCATTGAGGTAGACGCTGGACACCTCTTGTAGGATCCCTCACCTCAGGCTCACTAAGTGTCACAGATCACAGACCCCAAAAGGGCTGGGAAGGGGCCTTTGGGACAAAGTAGACAGAAGGCTGATCCCTGAAAAGATGCCAAAAGGCTTTAAAACCTAACCCACAAACATCTCTCTCCCCTCTCGAGGGCTCAATGACAGCATCAGCAAAAAGGCAGGCACTGAACCACCTTCTCAAGGAGAACAGACTAATCCACTACACGTGGCCTGTGGTACATGCTTGAGGTGCCCCTGGCACCGCTTTGTGGATGGACCAAGGTCAAACGTCACCTCCTTCTTGAAGCCTTCCCACTCCCCAAGGCCCTTCCTTCAGTGGTCCCAAAACAATTTGCTCATAATTCTGTACGAATTTTGATTTCTAGTTGTTTTAAAGAATAAATACATACACTACCAAACATACACCAACTCAATCATTTCTACATGTATGTCTCATGACATTAATCACATGCTTCAAATTGTATGGCCACTCTCACCCTTTCCCAAATTGTTTGCCCCCATTAAGCATTCCCTGCTGCTGCTGTGGCTCAGATGCCACTAAGGAAAGAGACTGCTTTAAAAGAACTCAGTGCTTGAGGAACACACACTCAGGTGGCAAGACCACCTGGCCTGGTGAAGTAACTCAAAGCTCAGAGGCGGTGTGGCTCCCTGTCTTAGTGTTGCTACAAAAGAAACACTACAGGTAGATGGCTTTCACAAAAAGAAATTTATTCTCAATTTATGAGGCTAAAAGTCTAAATTCAGGGGTTGGTTCTAGGGAAGGCATGATCTTTGTCTTCTTTCAACCACTGTGGACCCCGCCTTCCCATGTCTTGGAGACCTCCATGTGTCTCCACATCAGTCTTTCCCCTGGGTCAAAGAGGTTCTCAGCACAGGGGCCCCGGGTTCATTGGACAAACTTTGCTTCTAGCTCTACTTTCTAGGTGATATGAGGTCCCTCCTTCTCTGGTCATCCTTCCTCCTTTGATCTTAAGATAAACGATGGTACAGGCCACACTGCAGGGAAAATCGCCTTACATCAGAACAGGGTTGGAACATGAGCCAAGGGTGTTGTACTCCGCCCTGGTCCCCTCACTGCCACTGGTTGATCACATCATGGAGATGATTACATCAGTGCATAACTGCCAAGTTACATCATCAAATAACTGCTAAAGCATGGAGAAACACAATCCAGCCAAGTTGACACAAACTGGAGAGAGGGCGCAACACTATTCAATACATGGCACTCCCCTAGTTCCCTGGCACCTCAGGGCATGAGATGGCCTTGAATTCTAGTTTCCTGAACACCAACCTGGGAGTAAACACTCCAGAACCAAAGTTTCCAACACCAGCCTGGTCCTCCTGACCCAATGGAACCAGACCTGCTGACTGTACCTCAGGGGCTCTAGGGATGAAATGGAGCTTCTGTTGGACCTCTTTCAAGGGTTTTCCTGAGAAGTGAGAAGCTGGGCTGTCTACTGGTTCACCAAACAGAGGGACCATCAAACACGTGGGTTTCATCATGTGGGGAGTACCCCATGTGACAGAATGGAACTTTCCCAGAGGGTTGTTCAGGCTGTAATCTTTGTGGGAAAGATGCTGAATGGATTGGAACTATGGGCTTTAGGTTACCAGTCAGGTGTTGCACTGCTTTACCAACTGAGTTAGAAAAATGCACTTTATGTAGCGGTTTCCTGATAAAAAAGAAGAGGGGAAAGCAGATCAGCAAGGGGCAGGGCTAACCTTCTGCTTGTTACTAACTCACTATGTGAACTGGAGATCACTGTTATCTCTGAAGCCGTTTCTTCTTATCAAGAAAACAGTTTAGACTGACTCATCCCCAGCACCTCCGTGCCCCACCTCTTAGGTGGGATAACACTGAGAGGAGTTTTAGATGGTTCCCCAACATTCACTCAGTTTTTGACCATCTGCTGCAGGCCCCGCACCACAAGATGGCACATCATGATCTCTTCCCTTGGGGAGCCCACATTCTGGGAGTCTAGAGCACCGGGCTGCGCAGGATGGGCGGAGCCTGCCATGCCCCCTAGCAGGTTCTCCCCCACACCTCTTGACGTTGTTACAAGCTTTGCAACTTCCACACATCTGTCATAGCAGACAAGTAGTGTGACCAGGGGCGCTCAGGGGATGCTGGTTTCTGCCTTCGTTCCCATTGACCTGTTTCCTTTGTCTTACCTGCCACCTCACAGCTGCAGAGGAGTCCCAGCTGTTGCTGAGTGGGGCGGATATGGGGACGGAGTGCTTCTGGAGCAAGCTGTACGCCAGGCACCAGACTAGAGCCATCACTCAAGACTCATCAGAAGCTCACAGCTTCCTCAAGGCCCCAGGCTACCGAGGGGCTAGGCTGGGCTTGAACTTGGTCCTGATTTGGAAGCAAGATGGTCCACACCTCCACATCTGAGGCCTCTGTGCAGGGTAAGATGCTCCCCACCACACCACTCCAACTCCCTAGATGACGGGACCCCACAACCTGCAGAAGACATTCACCCCGGGAACCTAAACCTGGGGCCTGTCTCAGTGCAGCGACTTGTCAGCACCCCTCGTGCGTGCAAAGGACAAGCACTACACTCAGAGGGCAGTGGTGGCACTTCAGAGCCATGCCAAGGCCTGGCACATGGAGGGTGCCCTGCAAGCACTAGCTGAGTAACAGAACCAACACCACCCACACCCCTTAGCCCTCGTCTTCTCTCTGCCTGAGCACTACACAGTACCAGGAACAAATGTCCTGGAAGGGGTGGGGCAGCACCTCAGTTCCCTCACCTCCTGGGTGGGTAACTGAGGTGAGTGCCGTCTTGTTTCCCAAAGTTCCCTCAGGATTAAGAGCAGGTTTGTCCTGCTCCCCCTGCTGGCCTCTGTCTTACTCCCCACTCTCTAAGCATAATTTCTCTAATACCATTATTTCCACCATTAACCTCCTTCCTCAAATAAACTATATAAGCCCAACTATTTCTGTCTCAGTGTTGGCTCCCTGGGAAATCCCAAACTAGGAAAACCTCCACTCTGCACCAAACAAATCTTACCACATAGCGCAAACCAAACTCACTGCCACTGAGGCTGTCCAACTCCTGGACAGGGTGGAGACTGTCACTATGCAGAGTAGAAAGCCTCGTTTTTTTCTTGCAGAATGACGGGTGGCTCCAAACTGCCGACCTTGCAGTTAACAGCCTAATGTGTAACCACTACACCACTCATGCTCGTTCTACCCAGGTTGCTAGGGAAACAGGAAGCGGCAAGAGAGCAAGGCTTGGCTTTTACCTGCTTGGAGTCCCTGCACCAGGTACAGGGTCAGCTCCTAAGAGATGCTCGTTAGCGAAGCCAACTGAGGTGGCTCACATCGAGCATTCTCTGGCGGTGTTGGAAAATGAAAAGTCACTCTCAGTCCGCTCTGACTCATGAATACAAGGGGATATGGGAGGTTTTCAACGGCTGATTTTCCAGAAGTAGAGCACCAGACCTTTCTTCCGAGTCACACTGGGTGTACCTGAACCTTCTAACTTTTCAGTTAGTAACCAAACAGATTAAGCATTTTTGCAACCTAATCAGAGACTCTGAGCACACAGACCACTTGTCCTTGTCTTCAAGGTGCCCCCAGTCTGGCTGGGAAGACAGACAGACAACAGTTCCTGAAGGGACAAGCCTACAGGGACATTTAGTACCCCGGGGTTGTTCCTTCACATGGAAAGGCAGGGCGTATATTCACTGTTATCTTTTGGAGGTGGCTTGCTTACGGTCACATGGCTTCTCTCTCATCTGTCAAACAGATGACAAGCTCCTCAAGGCCAGGGTCTAGTGCGTACAAGCCCCTGGTGTCCCCCAAAGCAGCACGCCTGGTGCCCAGGACACAGCAGGCAATCAGTAAAGGACCACTGATTTGACCTTTTCAGAGTCTCAGTGTCTGGCCGAGTGAGCATGTCGGGAGCGTCTGTGTGCAGGGCAGGGATCCATCCCGTCAAGTCACGGTATTCCTATATCCATGAGGATGTCCTGAGGCAGCAAGTGCCCAATGACCACTGAGTTCCTGTCCCTGCCCTCTCTGGCATCCCAGAGCTGGAATGGAGAGTTTTGACTCAGGACATCACTAGGATTGATGCCAACCAGTGTTGTATCTTGTGCATGATGTCATTCCCCTCCTGTGTCATGGACCTCCTCCCATAGGAGGAAGAATGGTTACAGGTAACCTTAGTAATGGTTACATTCATTTTAATCAGAGAAATAAGTAGGTGGTTTTGGTCTTTTTTTAAGCACAGCTACTAAGGTTTCCATTCACAGTCACACAGGTGTATCCCAAACAAATCATGTTTAGGCACATCTCTGTGGTTAGCGGAGGGCTGTAGACAAGTTATTTCAGATATCACACTTGTCTTGGTCTTGTCAGGGAGAGAGTGCTGCACAAAGACCAACTAGGCGCAGGGATCTGTCTTTGTATCAGGTTTTTAGGCCATAGAATCTAATGAAGAAGACTATATAAACCAAATAATAAAAAGAGAAAAATCTTGGATTGGCCAACATGCTCCAGAGGGCAAGATCAAATTAAATCAGTGACTTCTAAGCAAATCTGCTGGGCTAGTTGGAGGGACACTGAGGACTGGAGAGTTACAGTCAGTCCTAACCCATCCTGACAGACCTACTGTGTGAAGTGATTCTTAAAAGATGACTGGGAGTTAGCCAGAGGAAGAAAAAGGCGGCAACATGTTCTAAACCAAAGAAATAACATTAACAACAGTGATAATAATAATCATTAACATTAATTACACTTATACAAGCTGCCAGATACTGTTAGCTTAGGTTCAAGGCCAAGAAAGGGGTCAACTCAGACAGCTATGGAAACAGTTCTCTGGGCTGCCAAAGGGGTCATCTTAGTAGATTTTCTCAAAGGACACAAGAGAATACAGGGTTTTATTAGGGAGAAATCTGAAGAAAATGGAAAACTACTCAGGAGAAAAGTCATTATATATATGTATGTATGTATGTATATAAAATCAAGGGTTTAGGAGGAGGGGGGTAAATGAGGAGCTGATACTAATGGCTCAAGTAGAAAGAAAATGTTTTGACGATGATGGACCATATGTACAAATATGCTGAACACAATGACTATATGGATGGATGGTGATAAGTTATACAAGCTCCCAATACAATGATAAAAATATTAATAACAGAAAGAAAATCCAGACCAAAAAAGAAATTTCCCCCAATCATAACAATGTGTCTACAATTTCTTAGAGGGGGGCAAGGGCTGTGCTGCAAGAAAGTTCACTGGGAACCCTCATCCCATCCACACTGAAGCCTTGATCCTGCCCCTTAAGAGCCTTTGTTCTTCCCCAAACTCAGGGAATGCTTAAAAGAAACACAAGTGGAGTCCCTCACGGATGCTCAAACAGTTATTCTGATGTGGTAAACACCGAAGAGGGGAATACTTCAGAGGAAGAGTTAGAAAGAGGGAAATGCCACCTTCAAACATATGTAGTGCTAGGCAGCAACTAAGTCCAAAATCATATTTTGGTATTGTTGTTTAATAGAGATTCTAAAATTTTGTAGCACTATGCTTGTACTTATACTCTTATATAATACGTATAACTATGGATTGTTTAAATTACAGCAAAATTGTTTTCTTAAGATGATTGTACATTGAATTACAGTATTATTAGCAATTGCGCGGAAGCCTTTTAAATTTTTATCTTTTTTTCCCTTTAATTACAGCTTCATTCTCAAAAAAGTTATTATTATAGGTGCACAATACTAATTATCACATTGTTGTAACCAAAACATCAGCAACTTTGACATAGTCAGTGATATAACAATGCCAACACACGGGCTGTTTTTATAAATGGGTAATAATTATGACAGCTCTGTCATCGGGTGAAGTCTGGCTCCTGGCGGCCCTGTGGCTGTGGAAGGCAGAACTGCCTGGAGGTCCCCAGGGTCATCACTCTTGCAGGAGAGGACAGCCTCATTTCTCCCAGCAGAATGGCTGGTGATTTCTGACCTGGTGGTTAACGGCACAATACATACGTACTGTGCCATCGGACTCCTGTGTGCTTCTCAGGAAGCTCAAAGTACCTTCTCACAAGTTTGACCCCCAAAAGTATATTGATACAGGTATAGCAATGAACTTTTGAAAATATTGTTGTCATAACTAACTACAAGTAATTTGTATTAAAAAAAACTGCGATACTACTTCACAGGCAGTCATTTTGGTGTGATCCGCACCCCCAGGTCTCTTTAGTGACCCCATGATTCCTCTCCAGGCAGTGTTAACCAGGAGGGCCCAGCAGGAGGACATGAGCACTTATCGACTTGACTGGGCACTGGTTTGTCTGCTGTGTAAAGTTCTCTCAGGGTTCAAACTCAAGCACAGCGTGTCACAGCGGGGAACCAGAGTGAGAGGGGACCAGGGCTCCATGGTGCACACTGCACCTGGCAGAGGCAGAATTCCCAAAAGCACATCCCAAGCAATTCTCTCCCTGAAGCTTCACAAGCAAACTCCCACCAGGTCTCCTTTTCCTGGCTGTCCCAGTGAGCTAGAGCACACGCTGGGAAGGGGCGGGACAGGAGCCCCCTCTCCCGGCAGGGTCTTGACATCTAATGAAGCGAAGAGAAAGATTCAGGTGGCAGTTCAAACACTAATGTTTTAAAGATGAAAGTGTGCAATTCAATTAAATGTTTAAATAGTGTTTTCTCATACTAAATCACTGAAACGTTTATGCATTCCTTGAATTTCTTAGGGCACTGTTCATTTTTATTTATTGTTGTAACCCAATGCCCTTAGCAGCGTGAATGGCGCTATTCGAAGGAAACTTGTTTTTGCAAAGGGGAAAATTGTCCCAGGTCTCTTAAAAGGTTCATTATGTGCATGGTAACTCAGCTCTATTAATAATCCCAGCCTATATAGGCAGGGCTTACTTTCCATTTAGCATTATATTTTCCACAATTCTGTAAACAGCTCCACCACACAAACTCTTTTGATATTCAATTCCTCCCTGTTTTTTTCCTAACCACTCTTCTCTCTGGGCCTACTCCTGGGTGGAGGGGAGCAGATTCACCAAGCACACATCTTTTTTCAATTAAGCTATGCTTGGTGCCAAAATATATGGAGCCCACTAATAGCCCTAAGTAATCTTAAGGTCTTTCCCCCAAATATTTTGATTATTTTACAAAGCCCCCAAGGAATGTGCTCTTAGGGGTGATTTACAAAGCCCAGGGAGGCATCCTAATGCGGGTGAGGGGAGGCTGGGCTACAATGGAGCAAGGTAAGAAGTAGGGGGGCACTGTATACGTCCCCCAACTGCTGCCTTGTGTATATATACCCTGCAAATTGACGTTGGTCTTTCACTGCCTTCTATAAGTTGGGGGCTCAGAATTTAAATTCCAATATACTTCCCTTATCTGATCATGGACTTCATCACTAGCTATCTTTGAATCACACAGGACAGTGTGCTTCTTCCATGTGGACTTATATGACACCTCACTTAACCCATAAAGATCTGCAGCCTCAGAACCCCTACATAGAAGCTGAAGGTGATGGCAGTGGGCTTGTTGCACGTGCTTAGAGGAGGAGTCTGGTGGTTAATCAACCCGGTGATCGGCTGCTAAGAGAGCGGCAGGTAGCTAGAACTTTTGGGAGAAAGGCCTGATGATGTACTCCTGTGGAGAATAAGAACCCCCCCTGTGGGGCAGTTTCCTTGCACATGGGCCTGTTGACTTGGAATCAAGGCCACGGCACCTAACAATAACAACGCCTGACTAACAGTGAACAATGGAGAGAGTGTCAGGGAAACGCTAGTGGGAATTAAAAGCTGTCTGTGAATAATCTTCAGGTAAGAAGCAGCAATTCTAGTGTGTGTGGGGGGGGTGGGGGGGGTGGTGAGTGGAAAGGTGCCAAAGACATAGAGTAGGTTATGCAAATACCATCTTCTATTTGAACCAGGAAGCCCTCCATAACCCACCATGTAACAACTGGAGGAGGGAAGCCTCAGCAAATTGAGCTCTCCAAGAGGGGAGCAGATGTGGCCAGAGACTCTGGAGGAACCAGGGAGTCTGGAACAGGCAGCTAAAACTTTCCAGCAATATGTAGATGTAGTGGAAAGACTGGGCCTTGGCAGCCAGAAACCTACTTGAGGGTTTTGTAACCCGGAATAGCCATGCAACCTCTGGCTGAGCCTCAGTCTCCCCATTTTCCAAGCAGAAATAAGAATTTCTGTTCTCGGGCTGAGCCCCGGTGGCGTAGTGGCTGTGCGCGGGACTGCGGCCCACTGGGATGGAGGTTCAATTCTGGCTCCCAGGAGCAAAGGCTGGGCCTCCTACTCCCACCACCTGAGGGCAGTGATGCCTAAAAAAATAAAATAAATAAAAAATAAAAATGAAAAAAAGAATTTCTGTTCTCCTGGCTGGTTCCTCTCCAAGATCAACTGGGTTATTCTTTGTAAACCAGTACTTAAGCCAACAATGCTATAACACAACCAACCCTGCAGAGGTCGCTGAGGAGATCCAGATTCATGGTGTCCCCACGCATTACAGAGCAACCTGAGTGCCACAGGACTCGCTTAGCTGTAGTCTGTGCACAAGCCCATACTCAGGCCTTTCTCCCACAGCAACACGGGGTAGATTTGAGAGCCAGTAGCTTCTCATGTCTGGGTCATTATCATCCCGCAACCCTCCCTGAGGGCCTGTGTTCTTGACACTTATCAGCCACTCTGGTGGGAATGTTCTGTGAGCCGCCCCATTGGGGGCACGCAGATTCAAGGTTCACTCTTTCCATCCCTCCCTCCCACTCTACTTCTGTCATAGCTCCTCTCGATGGAATCTTGTCCTTGATGGGAGGCCAGAGCCCTTTACATCTCATGCTCGCCCTCTAAGGGCACAACATAGCCTGAAAATATTAATTTAAAAAAACAAACAGGACAGTCACATCTCAGCTTCCTGAAATGGTGTCTTCTGGGAGTAAACAAGTACGCACAGACCTCATCCCCATCCCCATAGAGGAATGTGGACCCTGTATTCCCCCAGTGGGAGCAATAGGCCGAAGTCAGGGTCCTTGAGCTAGCCCATCAGTGGAGAAGACCTGTATCTTCCGGAAGCCACATATTGTCCGTGATACTGGGGGGCACATGGCCTTTGGAAGGCCCCAGGTTGGCTGGAGCTAGAAAGCCCCAAGCCTTACAAGTGTAAAATAGGACAAGAGTCACAGATGCTGATGGGTCCTGCCTCCCCTTCTCTCTGTAAGCATTCGTCATGAGGCTCCCTCCCTGCCTGCTTTGGGGAGGCCAGGGCGCAGAGGCTCTTGGGGTCATGTCAGCCTACTCTGGCCCCACTTCCCCCCAGCACCTTCCAACAGATTCATGGGATGTCAGGGTCCCAAAGCCAGGCCACAGCATGCAGCCCCACTGCTGTAACTTCCACCCAGACGTGGTCTGTCTCAGGCTCCTTACTGGGTGTAGAAAGTGGGTCACAGAGGAGGGGTGGAGGATGCCAGAGGGGCTGCTGAGAGCCTTCCCAATGGATGCCACATGATCCCCACCCAGAGCCAGAAAGCAGAAGTAGGAAGAGATCATCCACCACCCACTCACTGTGTAGATGAGTGAGCTGAGACCAATAGAGGGATGGGGGCTTGGCTCAAGGTCACACAGCTAACTGAAAGCCAAGGTCGGGCTGGAGCCAGCGCGCCTGGCCCCTCTGAGTCCCACCTCAGGTCATAGCTGAGCCCTGTGTCCTTCTTAGCAAGTGGCTTTGCCTTTCTGATACTCTGTGTCCTTGACAACAGAATGGTTTTGGAACTCAGACCTCATGGGAAGTACAAGATGGGGAAGTGTTTTGTCAAGGGCAAAGTGCCCTCCTTAAGGGAATACTTTTCTGAACTCCATGGGGAGCACTGGAAGAGGGAACCTCAGAGCAGGTGGTGGGTGAGGAGTAGTGTGAAGTTGAGAGGGTAGAAGGCACGCAAAGCACCACCACCAGTGTGTGTGTTGGGTTTAAAGCATTTGGGGACCTCTCTTCACGCGAATAAATAATCCACAGCCTTATTCCAAGCAGTGGGGCACCACTGGGGTTGAGCTGGAACACCTATTTCCTTCCATACCCCCTCCCAGGCAAAGTATCGTCATGGAAGGAAGAGGGCGATGGCAGGGACCAGAGCTGGGCAGATGCTGCCTACAGCCCAGGGAGCTCAATCTTGCTGGTCCTGTGGTGCCAGACCCTTGCCACCCTTCCTTTCCCCATCTTGACCACAGACACCCTGATTCTTGGTGTGGGAGCCAGAAGGGGGCCTGGGAGCAAAGTCTAGTTCTTTAAAACAAAAACCCAATGAGACTCAATCAGTGAAGCAGTTAGCCAGGGTCAGTTAACCAGGGTCTCACACAAGTTGGGAGCATGAAACCAGAGCCCTGAGGCCATCCCTCAAGAGAGGCCAAGGGACACCTGGCTCATTCACCTACTTGCTGGGACCTGGATCCTGTGTTCCCACTTGCTCAGAGACTTGCCTCAGAGCTCACTTCTCCCTGAACCTTCGCTGGCTTGGCAGACCCTCAAGGAGACCCTGCACCATCCTGACACTGGGTCTGCAGCCGGCTGTGAGCAAGGCTCCAATTTGACCTTGAGCAGCTCTCCACAAGAGCTACCAGAAAAATACCTGCTGCACATCGCCCTGAGCAGGTGGCCCACTCCTCGGTTTGTAAAGTGTGAGCAGGCCACTCTGGTGGGTTCCTCTGCTCTGTCCACTCAGACAGCATGCCCCTTTAGGACAGGTCAGGGCTCCATTCCTCTGCAAGTCCCAGGATAGCCTACTCCTGGCAGGCTGCTGATTCTCCACTCAGAAACTGGGAGTGGACTATTTACCAAAGGCCTCCTTCCTCTAGCAGGAAGTAGCTCCCTGAGCGGTGGTTTTTTATTTTTTCAACTCTTTAAGGGCTCGTGGTTTGGAAACAGCCAAAGGTTGTGAGTTCGGTAGGAGGAGCTGGGTGCTTTCTCTCTCAGGGCTGCCAGGACAGTGCACTTGAAATGGGCTTTTTGGAGGGGTGCTGGCCTCAAGGTGTGAGTGTTCTTTGACCTAGCAATCCCACCTCCACTCAGAGGCATGGGCTGTGGACAGTTTAAATGATGCTAGTTGTCACACAGGGAGTCCTGGGTGCATAATGGTTATGAGTTTAGGCTGCTAACTGCAGAGTTGGTGGTTTGAAACCAGGAGAAAGGCGGAGCTGTCTACTGCCTAAAGTAGGGGCGCTCAATATGTCAATCACGATTGAAAGCAGTAAGCAGTAGTTGACTTATAAGTCGATTGAAAATGTAGTGTGGGTAGATCGCATGGCATTAAAAAAGATAGACATAAGCCTACATACAGTGCAGTCAATCAGATGAAATCTTCAGTGTCAAACCCACGAGCAAACAACTGCGTTAAGTGCAGCAAAACTGACAAGCTAAGTTACTGTCAATCTTCAGACCTTAGTTTTTTCTCTTAAATGTAAGAAAGGGTATTAAAGTGAGTGGTGGGGCTGGACCAGGTAAGACAAAAATGTATCACTTTTGACATATGGTTTTGGGAGACTTGGCACTACAAGCCAACATTCAGCTGGAGTCCAGAACGGGCATGAACAGATCTGGAACTTACTCACAGAGGGAAAGTCCCCAAACATGAGAAAATATGCTACCTCCTTGACTGCATTACTCAGCTCTACTTCTTTATGTGAGTCAACCTTTCCCACATAAAGATCACTAAGTCCAAGTACTGTTCCCCCATGACTGATGATCATATGGCAGTGTGCTTGAGGCTGGCTGTCAGCAGCTACTGCCCGGACAATGCATCCCTGGCTCATTCCATTCAGGGCAAGTCACTGGAGTAAACTCAGGTCATGACAAAAAAATGTGCCATATTTTTTGGACCTTAAGACGCACCCAGTTTTTAGAGCAGGAAAACAAGGGAAAATGTTTTGAACCAAATAGTACCAGCATATTGAAATATACTTTATGTTTCTCTCCTGCCATGACAGGGTCTTTGCCTGTCAGGACACTGCACTGCATCACAAAGGCCTGGCCAGGACATTACCTGGTACCATTCCTAGCTGCCTCCTGTCTCAGTGTTCTAATCCTGCCAGTCTGTCAGTGCCATACACACACAGGGGAGGCGTGCACTGTGCCAATCATGTGCTGTGTGACATTGAGACTCCAGGAGGCAGGACTTCCCCCAAACACACAACAATCCACAGCATGCAAACAGCAGCAGACAGTAAGCGGGCACATGGGATCATCAACAAATGTTCTGGGGTACCATACCTTCAGACCATAAGGCACACCCTCATTTCCCCTCCACTTTTTTGGGGGGAAAATATGCCTTTTGTCCAACAAATACAGTACTTAGTTAATTGTGTTATATGATATGGATTCATGCAGTTGTGCAAAGTACATAAACATACATTGTATGTATAAAGGATTCTCAATGCATTTATGAATAAATTAATAAATAAATAAAATATATGCTTTGCGGTTTTTTAGTTGGTAGAACATTTTGACTTGATCATTTTATAAGTAGCTCACATGCTGAAAAAGTGCGAGCACTGTGCTTTAAAGAGTCTCGGAAACTCACAAGGACAGGCCTACCCTGTCCTATAGGCCCACTGGCCACCCCCTGCAGGGAGAACAGGAGGGAAGGGACACACTTCCATTGGGGACTGTACCGCCTGTGATGGAGTGAGGGCGGCAACAGAAAGAACCTGTCCTTCCATCCCCAACGTAGGAACTTGCTCACTCCAAGATCCTGTGAGCGTCACAAAGGTCTGTCTGTCAGGGATGAGGTTCCTGGATGCCCTGTAAGCTGCATGAAGAAAGATTCCTGGAGGACAGGGTATGTGTATCAGTGAGGCCAAAGGCCCAGGCCCCTCGGCCTGGACACAGGGCTGCGCGTCTGTGGTACAGAAGTACTGACTCCTGCTCAAACCCATGGCCATCAAGTCGGTGCCGACTTAGAGTGACCCTACAGGCCAGGGTAGAAGGGCTCCTGTGGGTTTCTGCAGCTGTAACTCCCGTGGAACAGCTGGGTTTCAAACTGCATAGCTTGCAGGTAGCAGCCCAAGGCACAACCACTACGCCACCAGGACTCCTGACACCTGTTAGAAGGGGGCGGAGATGGGCATCACTGGGTCAAGAGGAGACATGGACCAGCACCATGCCTGTGTCTGGACTATGAGCCCAAAGTCACTCCAGCTGCCCAAGATTCCCAGGCTTGGACTTAAAGGACCACCTGAAAATGCTCCAAACCAAACCCCTTTGTCACTTAGTTAGGTCCAATGCATGTGACCCTGTAGGGCAGAGCAGAGCTGCCTTGCAAGGTCCCAAGATTGTAATCCTTGCCAAGTGAAACTGACACATCTTTCTCCCTTGGAACAGTCGGTGGGTTCAAACAGCCAACCCTCTGGTTAGCAGCTGGATGCTTTGACAGCTGCCCAGAGTATGTGACCCCCTCGCAAGGTGTGGGAAACTGAGGGACACAAGAGTGGGCAGGGAGAGGGAAGGGGGATCTGCTTCCCCGCAACCAACCCGCCGCCATCTAGGCGATCCCAGCTCAGAGCAAGCCTGTCTACATAAGGCTTCTGCACGCACAGAGGAAGACGCTTTCCTCACTTCCCGATGGAGTAGCTGCTGGGCTGCAACCCTGACCTTGGGGTGAGCAGCCCAAAACCTAACCCACAGTGCCACCAGAGCCCCTGGCTTCTGTGGAGGGCAGTGGGGAACGGGGTGCCCACAGCCCTCATCTGGTCTCCTCTTAAGGATTCCTCATGCCAATGACCATCAGTCCTGGGAACCCCATGAAAGAGAACAACCTGGCATCCAAGGGTCCCCATCATCACTGCAGGGACATACACTGGCTGGGGGGGGCCCAGCGGGCCAGGTGGCATTGGGACTATTTGGACCCTTATACAAAAAGTCTGGAAACAGAGTGCTGGTGTTTAAAAGAAACCACAAACTCTGCCATCGAGCTGATTCCAACTCACATTGACCCTACAGGACGAAGCAGAACTGTCCCTGTTAGTTTCCAAGTATATAAGTCTTTACAGGCGTAGAAAGTCTCATCTTTTTCCCTCAGAGCAGCTGAGAGGGGCTGAACCCCAATCTTGCAGTTAACAGCCCAACTGTGCTACCAAGACTCCAATGGTTGCGCAATGTGAATATGCTAAAAGCCACAGAATGGTAGTCTTTAAAATGGTGATTTAAGCTGTGTGGCTTTAACCTTAATCTTGAAGAATTGCTTTTAAAGCTATCCTCCTAGGCCCCACCTCTGAAATCTGATTTCATAAGCCTGGGACTCTGCACTTAACATATACTCTGACTGGTATCAGCTGCCTACCAGACCCCCAAGACCCTGTTTCCATGTAACAGTGGGTCTGAAAGTTTCACATCCCCCTATCCAGTCTCCTCCCTCATTTTGCACGTGGGGAAACTGAAGCTTGCGTAGACCATAAACCCAGAACTCTCGAAGTATCCTCCTACACCACAAGCCACCCTCAGCTAACTTAGAACAGGGTCTGATACAGAGGGTGCTGCTGGGAAGTCCCCTAGCTACCCTGCTCAAAACAGCCTTGCCCTGAGCTTCTGGAAACAGAGAAAGTTGTTGGGAGTGGAGGAGGGGGCTGGGGGGGTGGGGGGGTGGGGGTGTGGACCATGCAGAGGGGTAGAAGAGGCCAGGAGCTATTCTTGTCTGACTGCCTGGCACATAGTTAACTGGACAAAACAAAAACATCTACCATCTCCCCACCTGGACCTGTAGGAACCAGAAGGCCAGAGGAGATGAAGCAGGATTTTTTTTAATTGTTATTTTTTTTAATATGAATTATTTCCAGCCGGAAGGCAGAAGGATGAGGGCCATTGGAGGCCTCCGGCCGCCGGCACCCAGCCAGCCTCGTAAATGTCTGGCAGCTGGAGGGAGACTCAGCTCATTGCTATCGAAATGAGCTCGTTACTGCTAATTTCCCTGGCTCACCAACTGATGGATCCAGTGTGTTCCTGAATCTCCAAAGACATTTCTGAAGCCACCCTCAAAGGATCTGCCAAGAGTCATGGGGTGTAGGCGGAACTTCAGGGTGGCCTCAGTTTCCCCAGCCAGGGTGTGGGCAGAAGAAAGGGGAAACATGGACATTTGAGATGAGTCGACTCCAGTACCAGTGTCAGGGAGCCTTACTCCCCAGGCTGAGACCTGAGAGGGGGAGGGCAGGGCAGTACAGCCTCACCACCGACACTCTCAAGACCACCCCCATGGGGAAGCCCTTCCTCCCAGGGGCCTGGGAACCTGGCATGAACCCCCTCTGTTCATTCTCACAACCCCCACTCTCACGTAGGAGCCATGGTGGCCTCGTGGCTACGCACGGGGCTGTGATCTGCAAGGTCGGCCGTTGGAAACCACAAGTCACTCCTCAGGAGAAAAGGATTTCCGCTCCAACAGAGTCGTCTCACAGGGGTGGTCCTACCCTGCCCTGCCCTGCCCTACACGGGACCTCTGCGTTGGCAGGGACTTTGGCTTTGGTTTATTGGGTTTGGGTGGTATGGTGGGCTATGTGCTGGGCTGCTGACAGCAAGGTCAGCAGTTCAAAACTTCCAGCTGCTTCTAGAAAGAAAGATAAGCCTTTGTGCTGCTGTGAAGAGTCACATTCTCAGAAACCCCAGGGACAGTTCTACTCGGTCCTACAAGGTCCTGTGAGTTTGCATGCGTTGAGTGAGATCCTCTTTTGCAAAAAGGGGCCCTGGTGGTTTCCGGGCTGGGCACTTGCCTGCTAACGGAAAGGCAGGCAACCCATCCTGCAGCTACTCAGGGAAAGAAAACAGACCAGGAAACCCAGTGGGGCAATGCAACTGTCCCTGGAGTTGCTGTGAGCTGAAGACAGACTGGACAGCCTCACAGACAACACAGGTTGCTGCCAGAGTCCTCTGCCTTCACAATCTGAGCTGTGGAGTCCTTGCCGGACACAGTGGAGCCTTGGGTGCTGGCCCTGTCAGGTCCCCATCTCTGCATTAGCTCCATCCTCCCTCTCCCAATCCCCAACAACACTTTACAACAGAAACCAAGACTCAGAATGGCTAAGGGCCTGCCCAAGGCCACACAGCTAGGGAGTGGTGGAGGTCTGGGAAACAAGCCAGACAGAGGAGCCCAAACCAGTCATAGCCCATGCCCACCTTGCAAAGGCGCACAATCTCAGCCTCATGTGCCTATCAGGGGCTCTGTTCATGGGGGTTCAGGAAGGGGAGGCCGTGCAATGACTGCCCAGTGCTGCTGCAGCTCACAGGAACAGATGGTCACTACCAGCTGGGTTGGGTGCCCATCTCCTGGGTTAGGCTAGTGCTGGGGGTCCCACAGCCAAGAGGAATGGTCAAGGGTCACGACCAAAACCTCACTGCGCACTCTGGTTCACACTGCTCCTCCCACCTGGGAAGCCAGGTGTTCTGCTCCAGAGCTGTAAGCCGGCCCTGGCCAATGCACAGGCCGGAAGAGCAGGGCCCTCAAAAACAATGTTTACCAAGAGTACTAAGAACACGGGGAAATATTTATGCAATGCGGAGGGGAAAAGGCAGGATGCGAAACTGTATTTTTCAACAGAGGGTTAAAAAACAAAACTGAATGAGGCATAATGTTAAGAGTGATTATCTCCAGAAAGTAGAGTCATTAGAGTAGTAACCCCACAAACCCTATTTTTGAGCATTTCTGTTTTCCAAAGTTTCCATAATGAACCTTAAGTGACTTTGAAAACAAAGGCAATTAAGTATGCTTTAAACAAGTCCGAAAGATGCCATCTGTTCCTCCCCTAGCCCGTTCCTCACCATGGGCCTTCCATCCCTGAGCAGAGTGGCCCTGTCTGCTACCCCCGGTGCAGAGATGGCCTGGTAAGGTTCTCTCCCCCAGAAGACTACAAGATGGCCTAGGGGGCAGGCACACAAGGGCAGGCGGCCTTGGCCACCTGAAGTATCCTGTCCACAGAAGACACAGGGATTACATAATCTACTAGTAGGTCCACCTGCACCTACAGAAGAGGGATGCCTCAACATGCCTCATGGACCCAACAATGATAATAGATATTCTCAGCTTCCACTGGAAACAAGGTGCCCACACACCTTCAGAGTGTTCCCACCTAGCTCCTTTGAGGGCAGCCACCTCCTTTCCCAGACTGGCACAGCAGTGTGTGCCCTCCTACAGTCGGCACTCACACCCGGCACACTGGGAGGCTGCCTTGTCAACAGGCAGCAGCCGATGGTGGGAGGGCAGTGCTACCTGGAAACATGTTTCTGGTGGGACACAAAACACCAACAGGCAGAGAAGGGGCTGAGCGCGGCAGTGGGTGGGGGGCAGACCTTTCCCAAATGCCCTGGATTCTCATTTTATGCACTCACTCAGATTCTTATGCTGACCACACCAGCAGGGACCTCTGTAAGGGCACATCGGGTGAGCCTTCACACACCTGTCACACACCTGCAGCAGTACCCTGGCCATTCAGTTGTACCCAACTTCCCTTGACTCCTCCTTCTCCTGGGACTGTCTGCCCCACAGAAATGAGAACTGCCTCCCACCAGCTGCTGTCCAGTTGGCAGTCCCTCCCAGGGCCTGCAGCTGTCAGAGTACAGCTGTGCTCCACAGGGTGTTCTGCAAGTTGGCTGCCAGGCCTTTCTTCTGAGGCACCTCTGAGTGGACTTAGACAGGCAACCAAACCTTTCAGCTAGCAGCTCAGGGCTTCCTTTGGCTCTGTGTTCCTGGTCATTGACAGGAATCCCTGCTCAGCACGATTTCAAGAGAACTCAGAGAACACTAAGCTACTGTCTTCTGGTACATGCCAACTCAGAGAGAGCCTGGCAGACAGAACAGAGCAGGCCTGCTCCCCGGGTCTCCAAGGCTACCTTTACAGAAGCAGACTGCCACCTCTTCCTTCTCCTTGTGGAGTGGCAAGTGGTTTGAATCAGTGACCTTTCTCTTAGCAGCCCACAGCTTAACCCATTGTGTCACCAGGGCTCCTTGAACTAATCCTCAAAGTGTTAAAAGCCACCCTCTTAATTCCAGAGGAGCAAATGCCCCAGGGCTTCTTATGCTAACTGGGGGTTCTCCCCCTCTGGCTGCTATGGCCCTCAAGTCCATGTGTGTCCAGCATGGAGTTCTGGGAGGCAGGGGCTTAACCTGGCTACCTGGGACCTGACATCAAGACTCAAGTTTGACCCAGGAGCCTTGCCCACTACCTAGGCCCAGAGCTGGCCCAGCACGACTTCCTCACTCACTTGCCTTCCACCCCCCACCAACCCCTTAGTGTCTTCATGTTGTTAATAAAGCCGTTTTCCTCTGGGCTGCACTCAGCCTATGGTCCAGACAAAGTTTAGGAGACAGCAGAAAGAGGCGCAGAGAAGAGGGGGTGCTGCTGTGACAATAGAGGCAAAGGCCAGATGACCATCCCCTACCCTGCTCCCCCAATAAAGCCCTCCCTTCCCCCTCAACACCCCTATACCAGCAGCCTATATGGTGCCAGGTCCCTGCTGGGTGTCAAGGACAGAGACAGGCCTATGACACAGAAAAGCATAGAGCCTGTGCCTGGAGTCAGTGGCCCCTCCTACACCGACAGTGTAGGAGTCACCGACAGTGACTGTACTCACTGAAGGCTGGGCCTGGAGTCACTGCAGGAGGAAGTGGCCAGCCCTGATGTGGGGGTCTGCGCAGGCTCCAGGCCAGCAGTGACAAGTCTGGCAAGTCCTAAGAGAGTAGGACGGGTTAGCCAGGGGACCAAGGACAGAGAGGAAGCAACAGAGGTGAGGTTGGAGGCAGGGCCTGTGTGTGGGCGAGTGGTATTGAGACATGGGAAGACGCTGGGTGGAAGAGGGCAGAGCAAGCTCGCAATGAGGTTGGGGCTCCAGGCTGCCTCCACCCAACACATCAGGAACTGCACCAGAAGCAGGTTTAGGGTTCTTTCTGGTGCCAGAGGACCTAACTTTGCTTCTGATTTACTCTTTTTCACCTTCGTGAACAAGGGCCCAGGCAGCTGAGTGCTGGCCAGAGTAGACCTGACCCACTCTCAGGGGTTCTAAAACTCTAAATCTTTAGGGAAGCAGGTTGCCTCACCCACTGTTCTAGAGTGTGGCTGGTCGTTTCAAATGGCTGACCCTCTAGTTAGCAGCTGAGGACTTCAACAGCTGTGGCACCAGGACCCCTTGGTCACACATTAGAGAGATTCTCATTTCATTCATTTGGAGCAGGGTCTGTGCAGTAATTCTTTTCCAAAGCTGCCCACCGCCAGGGATTCCAATGGTCAGTGCTGTTGGGCAGAAGTGTCTCGCCACAGTCCTGGGAGTGGAACGTCTTGAAAAGCACCTTGCTAGTGTCATGCCTACCAGGGTTGCAAAGCACAGAACTTGGTGTCAGCCCATCTGGGTATGAACCTCAAGTTCTCCACAAATGAGATGCATGGCCTAGAGGATGCCAATTCAATTTGGATTTTCACATATTCATTGGAAAGTTTTCTGAGTATAAGTATGGCAAAAGATGCACGTGTACAAATTTTTGGTTGTTGTTGATCAGAAACAGACAATGAATGAAGAACACAAAAGAAGGGTGGATGCCTTTGAATCTCGGTGTTGGTAAGCCGCGGGTGGGCAGACTAGAACACACAAGCCTGTCTTGGAGAAGTTCAACCAGGGAGCTTCTCAGAAGCCAGGATGGCAGGACTCCATCTCACAGACCTTTAGGGACATGTTATCAGTTGCTGGCAGACTTCATGCTTGGTAGAGTAGAGGGTCAACGACACAGAGAGATGCTCACGGAGATGGACCGACCCAGTGGCTGCAGCCATGGGCTAGGAGCGTGGCGCGCAGCCCAGCAGCGTTGCCGTGTGTGGTCCAGGCCCAGGGGTTGCTAGAAATGGAGTCGCCTCACCGACACAATAGGATCCACAAGCTGCCTGTCAGAGCACAATTCCATTGGCTGCGGTGAGATGACGTCCCTGAGTGGTACCAGTGCTCACTCACCTCGAGTGGCTACGATACGAAAGGCTGGAATCTCAAGGCTACCTTGAGGCACCTCGAAAATGGCCTGGAGATCTACTTTCGCAGTATCAGGCACTGAACACCATCGAGAGCATGGTTCTACTCCCGGGCATGTGAGGTAGTCAGTTGGTGGACAAGCAGAGAACATATCACAGTAACCCAGGCAACACGAGCTCCACATTACCCAGTAAGCAGTGGGGAGAGCTGCCTTTTCCTTCCTTCCTTCCGAGAACCACGCTCTAGTAGGCTTGGTTCCTTTTCCATGATGGAAGATTTCACGCACAAGCCCCAAGTAGAAAGAATGGTAAGAGTGACCCTCCACATACCTCTGGAGTCAGCAGAGAAACACTCTGCCCAGACCCCTATTTTACCCCACGCTACTCGGCATTTGGGGAGAAAGATGAGGCTTTCTACTCCAGTACAAGAGTCACAGTGTCCGACACCACAAGGGGCTACAGGGTAACTAGCAGTCACAGGGGGTGGTGGGCTGCTCCGGCTGTGAACCACAGGTCAGCAGTTCAAAACCACCGGCTCCTCAGGAGAAAGACTGGGCTTTTTACTTCTGTAAAGACTTACAGTCTCCGAAGCGTACAGGGGCACTCCGTCCTACAGGGTGGCTGTGAGTCTGTAGCGGGTGTTCCAGTGAGTATCTCTTCATCAGGATTGCCCTGGCCCAGGAGACTTCAGCTCCTCTAAGCTTTGCACACACTCACACCTACCATCAGGGACTACCTGACCTGAAGAACGTTGATGCTTCAGAGCGGCCCTTGGGTCAGGCTGAGACCCCAGCCTCGCTCCCCTGCAGGGCCTCCTTTGCTCACCTCCTGAGAACACGCCCCCACCAAGTCCTGTCTTAGGCTCTGCCCCACAAAACAGGATCTAAGCGAACCCTCACCCAGATTCAACAATCACCAAGAATGACTTTACCACACGTGCTCCTGGCGCTCCCTTTTATCTAGTTACTGGCTTGTTGGTTCTGGCTGAAGGACCTGAGAGCACTTCCCCTGCAGCCCTCAGTGTACATCCCTAGACATATATGCACAGGCTGTCAGGGTCTTCACCCTTTTCCTGGTCTCCTCCCAAAAGGGAAGGCACTTCCAGGGCAAAGAGTCATAGCTCTCAACAGTGCCAAGGGACTAGAGACCAACCAGGCAGGCACCAGGCCATGTACTCTGCCACCAGCCCAGCCCGGGATGATGACATGGCTTTCTTTGGTGGCCAGTAGACCACAATCACCCCAGGTTCCACCTCTTTTGTATGGATTGAGCTCTGGGATGGTGTCCCAGCATCCTCTTGGAGATGCTGCCAGGGTCTAAACTTCTCGCTATCTTTAAAGAGAGGGATAGCACAGCAAGACAGTCACGATCCTGCTGGCCAAGAAACCACCCTCTGCCTGTACCCAGACAATGCCTACCAACCAAGCAGGCAGCTGGCCTTCAGGAAGGGTCTCTTTCCCAGGTCAGCAGGAACTGGCATGGTGAGTGAGGGCACACCAGCTACCTTTTTTTAAGTTGAAGGTAAATACACAGAAAACTTATCATCTTAATCATATTTTCAAACTGTTTCAGTATATTCTCATGTTGTACAACCACCATTCCTGGGTAGTTTCAGAACTCTCTCATGGAACCCTGTATCCAGTGTCAGATTACCCAACAAGCAAGATAAGCACGGCCTCCCTGTGCTTATGTACTAATTTGTCAGGAACCATTGCACATTAATTTCACCACAGCAGAGACTCTGCTTCTAGGGCTGACCTCTGTCCCTCTCCCAACCCCACAGAACCATTCTACAGAATCAAAACCTCTTTGAAACATACAGACCCTGACAAGGTCCAAGTACCGGGTAAGCAAAGTAAGCAGAGGCTTACTTGTGCCTACTTACTGATCGGCCTGACAGTTTTCACTCCCCAGTCAGCCCCGACTCTTTGGGTGGTATAGTCACAATGCTGGACAACCCTCAGAGCCCTGGTTGCACGGAGGGTTATGAGGTTGGCTGCAAACTGCAAAGTCAGTGGTTCAACCTCATCAGCTGCTCCACGAGAGAAAGACCAGGCGCTATGGCTGTCTACAGTGATGGCAGGGAAGGGGGTACTTGCTCTCCTGCAAGCAGCGGGAATGATGGAATCTGTGGTTCCCCCAGCCATGCCCAGAAACCATTCCAAACCAAAGAGTTACCAAGGGCTTCAGCACTACTCCACACACTCCAAGGTGAGGTCAGCTAACACCCACATTTCCAGGTACAGAGCTTTAATACTTTGAGAAGAAGCAAATATGAGCTGGCCACTCCAAGCTCCCAGGCAAGCCTGGGCCTTCTGGTTTCTGCCTCTGCTTCCCTCCCAACTTCCCTCTCTCCCTCTGTTGTCAGTGTGTTGCATCACCATGGCCAGTCCAAATCAAGGGGCAGAGCCTGTGAACAAAGAGAGTCAGCCCCATGAAACCCCAAGCAAATGTCCTGCCCCTGAGTCCTGTGAACGATACAGAAGACCCCCCAGAAGAGTGACTTGCTTCTCTTCCAAAGCTCTCATTCTCCAGGTGATGTGAATATCAGCATGGGTTTAGTACAGGCTCCAATCTGGACAGGACCTGACCAAGTCATCTGATCCGTTTGCACCCCTCCCTTCATTTCACAGCGAAATCACCCAGAAATCTGGTTCAAGTGGAGGCTCCAAAGCATTCTCTCTGGGACAGAAATGCAAATTCTCAGCAGGGAGCCAAATCAGAATAAGTCAGCTCTAAGGCCTTCATCTTACAGGGCAGAAAACCATACCCATATGCTGCAGTAACTTGCCCATGATGCCCTTCTGCAGGATAAATGCACGCGTAACTATTCGGAGAGAAGGCTGGGCAGCAGAGGCAATGTTTCCGAAAGCCCAATGCATTCTCTGTGTTGCAACTCTTCCTCTGGAACACGGAACTGAACACCAGCACCAGGCCACAGTGAACATCCTATGTGCCAACACATAAAAGCCCACTGCAGCTCTGTGGACTCAAAAAAAAAATTATAAAGTGTTTTAGAAATAGCAGTCATAAAAGCACCAACTGATATAAACTTAATAGATAAAAATTTAACAAGATATGTCAAACTCTATGCTGGCTCTATAGTGAGATTTACCATGTTCATGGATTGAAACACTTAAGGTGGCCAAGATGTCAACTCAACTCTGTCCAAAATCAGTGCAAGTCCACACACACACACACACACACACACACACACACACACCAAAACAGACCCTTTTATGAATCAACAAATTGATTTGAAATTGTAAGGAAAGGCACAGGATGACTTAGAACAGTCTAAAGCATTTTGGTGGGGAAACAAAGCTGGAGCTACTACTAATATTAATACGTATCATAAAACCCAACGCACTGCCACAGGTCATTTCCGACAGACAGCAACCTTACAGGGCAGAGCAGCACCGTTCCCTGAGGTCTTCAGAGCAGTCCAACTTTCCGGAAGGAGAGCATCACATCTTGATCCTGCTGAGCCATTGACAGGCTTAAACCACCAACCTGGTGATTATGGGGGAGTGATTAACCACTGGACCATCAAGAATTCACCACAGATCTAACGGTGATCAAGACCAGGTGGTACTGGTGAGAAGACAGACATAGAAACAATGGGCTGGAATAAGGAGCAAAAAAAGAGACCCGTACATATAAGAGGCCAATGCCATTCAGAAGAGAAAAAAAATTCTTCCCACCAAATAGTTCACAAAGTGGACAGTCACCTTGACCCCACCACCAAAAAAACAAAAAACAAAAAAATCCTAAAAAGATGCTAATGAGCCTCCAGGTGAGGGGAGGAGGTACCGAGGATGCTCTTAGGAACATTAGCTAGAGAAGGTCTTGAGTGACGTGCAGCAGGTGGACAGAATTGACCGGGTCATCTGGGTGAATCCTGGGCATGCTCCGGAAGTTGCATCAGTGAGACCCCCAAATGGGAATCCTACTGGGTGAACTGGATGCTACCTCAGCCCAATTGTACTGGAGGATTTCAGCCAGAAAACACACGGGGTCTGAGGAAACAAAAGACAGCTCTACCAAAAGCAAGGTACTGTTGGTTGGTGGACAAACAAGATCTTGCTGCATCAATGCCCTGTCGGCTATATTAAGAGACATATTATTCCGGCAAACCTGTGGCAACCATTCTGATAAATTTTGTTTATGCTTATTTATATTACGGTGTATCTCAGAGGTATGCTGTCATGGGGGTCACCCTCTCAAGGCTGTGGTATATGTTTCTCTGTTTTTCAGTAAATGAAAGCCAGGGATGTTGAGGCTACAGGGAAAGAAATCATAACAAGGGATTGGGGAAAGGGGTTATATATAGGGTGGGAGAGAGAAAAAAGATAGGACATACATTCCTGGAAGGAAAAGTATGTTTGGGGACCTGTTATGAAAGCAATTACACAATTATGTTTGATATGATTACACTATGGAATAATATGACATGTGTATTAATTCCCAAGTTCCATCAAATTGAAGGGGTTAAAAAACAGCATAGATCCAGGAATGAGTTCTTGGGTCACATCATGGCCTGGCTTGATACTCACCTTCATGAAATGATCACTGAAGAGAAGGTTGCTACAGGAAAACGTGGTGAAGAAAGTAGATGGTGCCTGGCTATCAATCAAAATGGTGTCTGGGATCAGAAAGACTTGTATTCAAACAAGCAGCCATCTAAGCGAGAAGTCAACCAAGTCCACACAGAAGCAGCACACCAGCTTGTGTGATCCAAAGATGTCAATTACGAAATTCGAATATGGTGGAGAGTAAAGTACCAGAGCTGAAATTATGACCACCCAATCTATAAAAGGGTATGGTGGACAGTGGGAGCCCAAACCTCACCTGCAGAGTACCTCACCTGCAGAGTATCTAGTCAGACAGAGTCGCTGGCAGATGCCCTCAAGTCAACAGCAAGAACCCCATACTGCATTGAGACCATTGTGATCTTAATGCTGGATTGAACTCCACACTGGGCTAGGTGCCCTCACTGTAGACACGAACTGAATTTGATCTGGTACAAGCATCTCTTAGACATTCTAGCACAGAAATTTCTTCTCCGATTTCTTGAATGTTGTTGGGGGTCTTCTCCCTCTCACATATTATTTGTATTTTTGCCTTTATACTAATAAGAGATCATATCATTACCACTTTGGTGCAATGTATTTTTCACTGTCTTCTGTTGAGTTTCCCAGCTGTGAAACATAGGAGTGGAAGTATAATGTTAATAACTGGTATGAGGTGTCTTAGGGAATGCAGGGATGGGAGAGGGAGCAAAGGAACTGATTGTGATGATACAACTTATTTTAATGGCGATTTAACCATGTGGGGTTGGGGGGATGCTTTAAGATAGATGTGATGCTGATTGTACAACTTCTCTTCATATGAGTGAACAATTAAATTATTCAATTGTATGCCAATAAATATGTTGAGCCCGTGCCTCATACAAAAATTAGAATACAGAATATAAAATTAAATGTAGCAACTGAAACCATAAAAACCTTCTAGAAGTAAACAAAGGAGAAAGTCTTTGCCGAGTTTAGGCCGAGTTCTTAAGACACAAAAAGCATGGAAAGTAAACACTAGTAAATGAACTTCAGCAGAATTAAGGCTTCTGTTCTTCCCAAGACTCCATTAATAAGAAGGGGGCAAGCCGGGCTGAGCCCCAGTAGCGTAGTGGTTGTGCACGGGACTGCGGCCCACTGGAATGGAGGTTCAATTCCCACTCACAGGAGCAAAGGCTGGGTCTCCTACTCCCACCACCAGGGCAGTGATGCCTAAAAAAAAAAAAAAAAGAAGGGGGCAAGCCAAGCCACAGACTGGGAGGAAATATTCTCAGAATATGTATCTGATAAAAAGAGTGATGACCAAAAGATGCAAAGAGCTTTCAAAACTCAACAACAAGAAAAACAACCTGTCTTTTTAGCATGTCAAGATTTGAACACACATTTCACCAAAGTGATAGATGAGAAAGCCTCAAAAAGTTCATGTTAAAAAAAAAGGAACTAAAAGGTTATGACTATTTTCCACTAACTTTTTGAAGCCCCTCCGCAAAATGACCAATAACCTCATGAGGAAATGCTCAACTTTAGACATCACAAAACACAAATGAAAACCACAATGAGCTACCACTATCAATCTGTCTCCTTTTGCTGTTGCTGTGAGACGCTGTCAAGTCAGTGACCGTACAGACACCAGGACTCAACACTGCCCAGTCCTGCCAAAGCCGCACAGCCTCTGAGCCCACTGTGGCAGCCATTGAGTCCATCTCTCACTGAGGGGTCTTCCTCTTTTTCATTGGCTCTCTATTTTTCCAGTCTTTTCCCAAGAACTTGTCCTTCCTGAATACATGTCCACACTACAAAAAACAGACTCTCACCAGCTTCAGTTCTAAGGAGCATTATGAATAGACTTCCAAACAGATGTGTACGTACTGCTGGCAGTCCGGGGTATATTCAGTTTGCTTCACCAACATCACAATCCACGTGTACCAATTCTTCAGCCTTACTTACCCATGGTCTGGGTTTTGTGGGTATATGAGAAGATTGAAAAATACCTTGTCTTGGGGCAAGAGAATCTTAGTTCTCAAAATGACACCTTTGCTTTTGAAGGTATCCGTGCAACATCTTTAGGATGGCTCAGATGAAAATTAACCTATCATGCCAAGTACTAGCAAGGATGTGTGGCAACTGACTATGGAATAACTCTAATCTGCTACTAGCAGGATTGCAATATGATACAGTCACGTTCAAAAAGTTTGTCATTTCTTCTCTCTCTCTTTTTGTTTGGTTGGAATATGCATTTTATTAAGATTCTGCATTTCTTTTTTTTTCTTTTTTAAGTCATTTTATTGAGGGCTCTTACAGCTCTTCTCAAATCCATCCATCTATCCACTGTGCCAAGAACATGTGTACATATGTCACCAACATCATTGTCAAAACATTCTACTTAAGCCCTTAGCAATTTCTTTTTTTGTTTGTTCGTTTGTTTTTGTTTTTTGGGCATCACTGCCCTCAGGTGGTGGGAGTAGGAGGCCCAGCCTTTGCTCCGTGGGACTGGAATTGAACCTCCATCCCAGTAGGCCGCAGTCCCACGCGCAACCACTACGCCACCGGGGCTCAGCCCCAGCCATTTCTTATAAGTTGAATATATCCTTAGTTGCATGTTCAGCAATCCCACCTCCTACTCCTATGTATTTACCCAAGGACTGTATCCACATATAACACACACACCAACTACAATACAAGTGTCTACAGCCCCCTTGAAACTAGTAACGACCCAAATATCCATCAACTGGTGAATGAATAAGCAAAGCATGGTACGTGTGTACAATGGAATACACTTCAGTTATGAAGAGGGGCAGACTACTGTTGCATACACCAACCACATGAATGATTATCAAAGTGTTAGGCTGAGTTAGAGTATCATATAGTAATGATCCCTTTTATAGCACATTCTGGAAAAAGTTTATAGTTCCTAAAACTATAGGTGCAGAAATTAGATTAAGGTGGTTGCCAAATCAGATAGGTGGTAAGGGTAAGGGTTGCCACCAACAAAGGGGCTACCCAAGGAACTTTCTGGGGAGGTGGTTTTTTGCTAGTGATTACATGCCTGATTAAGTTTGTACAAATGTATAGAGCTATATGTGTTCAAATAACTTTACAGTACACTTAATAATGTAGCTTAATAATGCCAAACAAATGAAAACAACATATAATTCCATGCAGCCACATGAGGGCTAATCTTGTTTCCCCAACAAGCTGGTGAACTCACTGAGTGTGTGGTGAGTTCAGCCTGAAGAGAGAAAGAGACATATGCTGGGACACATACTCTGCAGCCGTGGCCCACGGTTCAACCTCCGGCTCTTGTCACTAGCTTAACTCCTCCCTTCTTTGACTTGGTATTCACATCTGTAAAATGAGGATAAGTAATTACAGAAGCGACCACTGGGGAATACAGGGGAGTAAGAAACAGGAAATCCTTAGTGTGGTGTCTGTCGTGGGTTTTGTACTTGAATGCTAGCCATTATTATTACTGTTCCTACCAATTGTCTTTACCGCGGCGAAAGAGCCAGAACTGGGCAGACAAGAATGACTGCAAACCAAGCCCTGCTCGCGGTGAGCAATGCCAGCCAGAGTTAAGATCACCTGTTCCCTGGCTACAAGCCCCCGTCAGTCTGTCCCAGAAAGTTTCAGTCTGGTTGGGGGCAGGGGATAAAAATGCAAAGTCAACCCTCCACTAAAAAAACACCTCTTGCTACCCAGTCAATTCTGACTCATTAAGAAGCCCAAAGGACAGGCCAGAACTCCCTCCAGAGGGTTCCCACGGCTATCTAGACAGAAGCAGACTGCCCCATCTTTCTTCCTTAGAGTAGCTGGGGACTTTGAACCAGAGCCCTTCTGGTTAGCAGCTGCGTGCTGTAACCACTGTGTCAGCAGTGCTCCTTCAATCCACCTCTAGGGGACAATATAAAAAAGGAAAACCAGTCTTCAATCTCGACACATCACAGCCCAAAGTGTATCAGAGTGGAATCACTATAGCAGTAGTTCTCAACCTGTGTGGTTCGCAACCCCTTTGGGGGTTGACCAGCCCTTTCACAGGGGTTGCCTGATTCAGCAGCAAGATGACAGGGATAAAGTAGCAACAAAAATAATTTCCTGGTTGAGGGTCACCATACCACCACATGAGGAACTGTATGAAAGGGTTGTGGCAGCAATCTTCCTGATGAGAAGTACTGCTCTGTAGGATTCCGTGACTGGTTTTGGGCGAAGTAGATTGGCAGACCTTTCTTCAGAGGTCCCTCTGGCTGAATGGAGATCTCCAACTTAGGGGTTCATAGCTGAAACCGTTATCCATTGGGATCACCCAAGAACTCCAGAACAGAAAGGGCACTGCCTCCAGAATGAGGCTTCCTAGACGAGGCTTCTCATGGCCCTTGAAGGACAAAGGGCTAATGTGGTGACGGAAGCTGATGGTGGCCCGCTATTAAAGGATACAGCACCTAGGATCTTAAAGCCTTGTGGTTAAACAAGCAGCCAGCTAGCAGAGAAGCAACAAAGTCCACATGGAAGAAGCACACCAACCAGTTCAGTAACAAGCAACAAAATCAATGTGAAGGGGCATGGACATAGTGAAGACCCAAAACCCACCTTAGGCAATCCCTCTCAGAGTAGCTGCAGGGAAGGGATGATAAATCCAGGGTACGGTGTGACAATGATGAACCCACATAACTATCCTCTACTTCTTTAATATTTCTTCCCCTGACTACTATGGTTTTTGTTTGGTTTACCTCATTAATCATGTCAGATGTGCCTTTGTACATTTAAGATCATTCAGTGCATGAAAGCCAAGAGGAGCCTTCAGAAAGAGTAACAGGAGTAATGGTCATGAGGGTATGAGGAGAGGGGGATGGGAGGACGAGGGTTAAGATGGCATTGATGACTATATAACCCCACCGATGTGATCAAACAAAAATGTATGTGAGTGCATATGATATGGATTGCATAAGATATGGCAAAAAAACTACTATAGGGAAAAATAAGAAGAAGAATTCTTGGGGGTTAGGATGGGGAGGGGAGGGGTAACAGGGAGTTGATAGGAAGGAGCTCAAGAAGAAAGAAAATTGTTTAAAACTGATTGGGGGAGTAATTGTACTACCTGATGTGATTGAACAATGGAATGTTATCTCTAAGAGCTCCCAATAAAATGATTGATTTTTTTACAAAGTAAATTTTTAAAAAAATAATGAAAATAAATCACAGAGTTAGCAGGAAGCGGGTGATGAGCAAGTCTCTCTACACCTAACTTTTCCTCCACGACCCATTTCCACTACTCTGACAGGCAGTCCAGATCTGGCCCTTCCAGCTTGGCAATGGACAGGTGTGGGCAGGACGGCCTAGGGTCTGGGCTCCGTCGTCAAGCGCCATCCGGGCATCCTCATGTCCTCACATTTGGGCAAGGTCTGACGGAGGGGGCTGGCCCAGTGTTTCGGGCTATAGCGTTGTCCCTTTTTTTCCTCTCTCAGACCTGAATTTGAGTTTGTCTGGGGAGTGTTTTCTTAAGCCCAAATGTTTTTCCTCCAGCCTGGTCCCACCTCCTCACTGCCCCTCCTGCCCGACGTCTTGAGCAACTGGCGGAGTGCAACGCTGACTGGGCTAGGCTGTGGTGCGGGCTTTGATGCACGCCGCCTTCCAGACTTCAATGCCGCTGTGTGCACGGCCCCCTTAATAAGTTATTTCCGTGGAAAACCCTGGTAACTCGGTCATGAATCAAGCCTATAAACACCTCAAACCCATCACAGCACCCAAGTGGGGGAGGGGTTGGGATGGGCAAGAAGAGAAAAATGTCTTACAGCAACTCCCACATGACAGAGGGCCCCCCGAGTGCAGTCTGGCATAAGAGGCCGCACCCTGCCCCACCAGCTCACTGAAAATATGATGGTGTTGCCCCGAAGCCAGGGCATCCAAAGCCCTGGAGGACACTGCCTGTGTGTCCTGGGGGCCAACTCCCCACAAGATTTACGGCCCCAGGGGCAAACCTGGCCACTGCTCCCGGGGTACAGGAATGTAATGTTTTGGCTACCGGTGAAAGGCCCCGTTTATTGGAAACACACTTTTCCAATGTTTAGTTTCCTTTCACTCTTTTCTCCGTTTTTGTTTTTCCCAGAGTACATTGCCCAGGGCCTTAGAAGAGGCTATGCAACTAACAACCCTGCCTCGGGGACAGGGGGGAGGGCAGGGCCACGGGCTCGATTTGGTGGTGAGTGGGCACCATGTGGGCGGGTAGGCCCTGAACACAGAGGGAGGAGAGCCAGAGCGAGGCCAAGCTCTGCAACTGGACGCTGTGGGTCTGAGGACTCCCCCTCTTGGGTCTCGTGTAAAATGGACGGAATAAACCCAAATTCCCCTCAAAGTCCTTCTGACTAGAAAGCTGTGGCTTTGGGAACCAGTTTGGCAGCATCCAACCACGCTGAGCGTGGGCAGAATGGAAGTCCCATGAGCCTTTCATGCCGTGTCCCACAAGGCTCTAGAAGCCCCCTGGTAAAACTGAGCAGCTCCACTCCCTTGTGCGGCAACATGCGAACCAGAAGCCCCGAAGTGGAAAGGAGTGTGCCAGTGTTCACACAGCCCGAACGTTGTTCTGCAGCTGTAGAAGCAATAGGCAAAGTGGGGTGGTGCAGACGACGGACTATCAGTCAACCACAGAGAGAAATGAAGCTAGGCCACAGGCGACAACACGATGAATACTGCAGACATCAGCAGACAGACCAGTCGAGCACTGCTGGGTCCCACTTTGAGAGAACACTGAGAATAGGCAAAGGCCAAAAAAGAAAAAGTTGGCTGGTGGTTACCAGGGCCAGGTAAAAGGAGGAAATGGGAAAATGGGAATTTTACTGCTGAAGGGCAACCATGGTATCTGTTTGAAGTGATGTAAAACTTTTGGAAATGGATAGTGATGATGATAGCGCCTCATAATAAAAGTAATCTATGTAATAGAATTAATATATAACTTAATCACGGTTAAAACGCCAACTTTGAGGTACATGTACTTTATCACAGTAAAAATTCCAAGGCCAAACAAACAAAGCAAACTGGCAAAGACTCGAGTGCCTATCCATGGCTGCAACAGAGCAGGAGGGTAGGTACCCAGGAACCTAGTAGAATCGCAGCATGTGCACACTGTGGAACACTACAAGAATGTGGATCGCCAAGAATGAGTGATCAACTTCACGCACTGTAAGAGGTGAAGCTCACATGCATTCCATCAAGAGAAAGAAGCCAGCCCCAGAGCCCATGTGCATCAGGTCCCAGAAGAGGAAAGCGGGCTGAAGGTGTGAGAAGTCAGAGCAGAGGGGGTCTGCCTAGGAGAGGAAGGAGTGGTTACCAGATGGCATGGGGGGGGGGACAGGGGGGGGCAGGTGGGGCCAGGGGTGCCAAGGTCTGTTTCTCTACCTGGGCTACATGTTAAGTTTGTGAAAACTGGACACTTGAGGATGCGTTGGCATCTCTGTATGCATATCATACCAGTGTCCAGTCTACGTAGCCATTAAAAATTTACATAAAGACAACAAACTCTATCTTCTTAGTTCACACAAACCTGGAATCTAAGGCTATCATCTATTCATCTATCTGTCAAAAGTACTTCCACTAGGCCCCACTTTGATAGAACGCAAGTCCTAGTGGGCTCTGGCCCACTAGAGAGACCTCAGATACAACTGCGGGTTGACTGAGTGCTCCAGTCTTGCTCCCCGAGACGCTTCAGGCCCTCCCAGTATTCTGCTGCTCAGCCTTAGATTGGACCACCAGTTCATGCACCTCGCAAAGATTAAATGCTGCAAACTGTACCTGTGCTGTTTCTATGGTGTCTAGCAGGGAACTGCCAAGCCTGCATTTTTTTGAAAACCCACCTTTTCTGCACATTAGAGTTGAGGGTGGTGGGTTGGGGGGTGAGTAGCATTAAAAAAAAAAAAAGAGGAAATAAAGACTGTACGAGAGAGCTAGGCAGACCTGCCTAGCAAAGCCCCTTACCCTTAGCTGCTCCCCAGAAGACCCTCACTCACCCTCCCCAACCTCAGACTGTGTGAGGGAGCACCCTCACAGCCTTCTTCCCCTGGGACACAAGCCCCAAAGGCAAGCTGGCACACCTCAGACTCCTTGGGGTGATGGAAACAGCTTCTAGGTCCCTATCTCTGAGGTACCCCTTCTTTCAGCTTCCAGCGACGTCTCGTCAATGCTTCACCTTGCAGTCTGGGCCAGTGGCTTTGATGTCTGCTCTAGACATGGGACCTCTGTTTTTCCAAGCCCCGCACCTCCTACCACGGAGAGAGCAGCGTCTCTCCCTCAAGCCAGAACAGCTCCTGCTTTGCAGAGGTGCCAGCCCCCGGGCCTTCCCCTCTGTGCTGGGTGTGCCAAGGCCCTGACTGAGAGCAGCGGGAGGGCCCCTGAATGTCAGGAATTCTTTCCACAGGGGCAACTGGAAAAGCCATGTGTCTCCGCTTCCCTTGGCGGCCAGGGGCCACGAAGGGCAAATGTTTAATATAAAAACATCTGACAAAGTACCTTCAGGATATATTTTGTGCATCAAAGAAGTAGCTCTTGGCAAGAGCCGCTCTACCTTGACAAGGAAACGTTCGAGCGAGGCTCCTGATTGTTAGCCGCCCTGGGAAAGCGTGCCAGGGGGCTGGAGTCCCTGGGACGGGGAGGGCGGGCCTCGGTCGGCAGGCAGATGGTTGTGATTAAGCTGGATGCAACCAAGGGCATTTTCTGGACTCTCAGGTCTCCTCAAAAAATCTGTCGGCTCCCCAAGAGGTGCAGGCTGCTGAGGTGTGCTGAGGGGCAGGGCCAGTCACGGCCAGGCACTTGACCCCCCCCAAAGCCCAGCACCCTTCTCTCAGAAACCCACCCACCCACTTACCACTTCACTGGGCCACAAATAAGCTCACTGCTTTGTTCCCTTTTATTCATCCTGTGACCATCCGGTGAGGGGAGCTGCTCTAGGGCCTGAATGACAGTTGTCTGTCTGACTCTCAGACACTCAAGACTGACGGACAGAGAGGTCTCAGAAAAACCAGGAATGTATCTGAGTCCTGCATCATCCAGGGAACAGAGGGTCTGTTCCCACCCCACACAGTACTTCCCCCACCCACCCAACCCCTCCCCACACACACACACCACCACCACCACCCCCTCCACATGGGGGAATCCACTGACTTGAAATCCAATCCAGTTCTCACCACTTTCTAGCGGGGTGACCTTGGAAAGCTATTTAGCCTCCTGAACCTCAGCTCCCTCCTCCTCTAATTAGCCTAGTGAAAGCAGTTATCTTGCAGTGTTATTAGGAGGACTCCAAGAATAAGAATGTGTCTAGCACTTTGTGTGTAGCACAGAGCTGTTGTTACTAAACGTGCGTGTAGCTACTATGTCTTTCTTTGTAATCTTTCTGTATCTCTGGGCTTCTCTTGGTTGGGCAAATATTCATTCCTTCATTCCACATGGAGTCCCAGGTCTGGGTAAGGCCCTGTGCTAAATGCAGATGAAATCAGGAGTCCCTTCCAGAGCAGATATCCAGATACCTGGATATTCCAAGATCCCTCTGGCCCCATGACCACACTCCCATTCCTATGGGATTCAGGATAACCTCCCTAGATTCATCTTGCCCCCAGCCCCACCCCATTCTAGTCATGATCAAAGTCTTGAAATACAATGTGTGGCTGCAAGCATTCCTACTTCTACTCAAGCTGTTCCTGCTATCTGAGAGGCTTTTTGTACCCTGTTGTGTTCCTGATGAACTTCTAGTCACTCTGCAAAACCCAACTCAGAATCACCTTTACCTTGACGCTTTCTCTGAACAGTCCCATTCCTATTTCAATGGAGTCCCCTATATATTGTCTCTTGTGCTGGTGCTAAGTCTTACCCACAATGAATTCTTTTTCTTACTTTTCTTCCCAAATGAAACTGAAGTCCAGAAAATGGGCAAGGTTTTGAAACCGTTTCCAAAACCACACTCACTAACATTGAGTCGATGCTGGCTCACAGCAACTGTACAGGACATGTTCCGAGACCGTAACTCTTGATGGAGTGGAAAGTCCTGTCTTTCTCCCATAGAGAAGGATGGTTCTGACCTTCTGACCTTGCAGTTAGCAGCCTAATGAATAACCACCACCCCATCAGTGCTCCCCTTCAAAGTGGTTTAGCCATGGACGACTAATTGAAACCAGAAGAGGTCTGAGTTTTTCTAATTTGGGTGGACTGGATCCATAACTGGAATGCTAAAAAAGGGATGGGCCAGAGCCCTAGAAGGGAAGAGTCAGAAGAGGGGCAGAGATCCTTCTCACAGGCCTGAGGCAGGAGTCTGGGTTATTGGTGACAATGCAGAAAGCCACACACATTTAAAGTCACAAGGCCTGCTCCCATCTTTGAGCAGAGGAAGAGACTGGGTTGCGATGCAGTGCTTGCAATGCCTTGAGAGAGAGATTAGGTTTCCACAAAGACAGCAACCTGTAATTTTCCCCCATCCCATTTATCATGGTCTGGTCTGATGTCCCTTCCTTGGCCATGACTAAACCTGGCGGATCTGGTGTGAAGCCCTGGCACTAGGGAGAGGGTGGAGAGGCTGCAGAAAAGGATGACAGGAGGAGAGGGTCTGCAGTCAGGGCAGCACTCAGGGCTCTGAGTTAGAAACGGGCATCAGAGGATCTGGTTCTAAAGAACACCCAGAGAGACCTACAGTGTTAGATACTATGGAGTTGATTTCCCACACAAGGTGACCCTACAGGACAGAGGATTACTCCAAGGATCCCTATGGCAGGGATCATACAGAAGTAGATCTCCTAGACTTTAACCACAGGGTCACTAGGTGGGTCTGAACCATCAAACTTTAGGTAGGCAACCAAGAGCTTACCCAATATGCCACCAGGACTCCTGATGGGACCTGCAGTTTTTCAATTTTACTCCAAACTTTCCTGATGATCAAACTCTCTGCCATCAAGCCCACACAAGGCTTTACAAATTTGTCAAAAGTCTCACCCACTAAGTGACCTTGGTAAAGTCACTTGACCCATCTGTCTATTGGTGAACCTGTATTAAAAGTGGCATTGATACAGATATCAGACCAGAGGTCCACAAACTCTTTGACAGAGGACGTCCTCTTGTCCTGCCCATCAACACATCCTTCTCTGCCCAGGCCTATGACCAAGTCTCAAAATCCCCACCATTCCCCAAAGTGGCCTCAACAAGACCGGAAAGCAAAACAGAGACCTTGGAGCTGGATAAAAATAGATTGCTCCAGGCTGGGCACTGGGATTGTCATTGTGTGAGACAAACAAGGGCGGTCTCCGTCCTGAGGCTGCAGACACCCTGAATAAGCAGGACACCATCCCAAAGGACACAGAGAGGGGCCGGGCAGCAGGCCAGTAGTATGGTCTTGGAGTGACCTACTCATTTTGCCCAGTGGTGGCTTGGACAAGTGGAGTTCTGGTGCCCCTGTCAACCATCTTCCCCTGTCCATTCATGATACAGTATGGGGGGCGGGGGGGCTGTCTCCAGCTCACCCCCACCCTCCACTAACATCTCGCTTGGGGAAGACCCTTGCTACGGAACACTAGGTGAGACCCTCACAGCATGGGAGCTGGAGAGTTACACAGATCAGGATCACATGACTAGCCTGCCACTTAAAATCTGGGAATTTGGGCTAGAGTTGGCTTAGCTTTGGGTCTTGGACTCAGCTGTTAAGTGGAAGAATCACACCAGTCTCGAGGGCTGTAGTGAGGAACCAAAAAGATAGAAAATGGACAGCAGTGAGCAATGTGCCCATCATGCAGTGAGGGTCAAAGAATCCACCTATTGTCACCACTGTTTGCTGTCCTTGAACACCAACATTCTGCCCCTCACCTTCCTGGTGACACCTCCCAATTATCCTCCTGCACAACTCTGTATGCGATCACCATGGTCCAGGTGATTTCCCCCCTGCCTGTCTGGCTACCAATGAGACAACAGCTCCAGTCACAAGCCTGTTGCTCCCAGGGGGCAGGGCTCAGCTCTAATCTGAGCTGCCTTCAGAGCCCACAGCTCAGAGGAAACTCACAAAGCTCAAGTGGCCCCAAGGGAAGGGGGAGGCATGCGGTCCGCCAAAGGGATCTGGATGACCTCAATGGGGAATGTTCAAGCCAAAGCCCACCCGTACCCCATTTTATCTCCTCACCTAGTAAATCCAAACCTACTCCCACATCCTTCAACTCCCAGGCAACTCTGTGTCAACCTTCCACATGAGAGCCACATGGTCCTCATCCATGGTGCAGTGTGGGGAGGCCTTCTCGTCTGGTCCCAGGGGCTGTACTCTAGGACACTGGGGGCTACTAGAGACTGGATAAGGTTCTGCTTCCTCCGGGGCCACTCTGGGGTGACTGGAGCACCTTCATGTTCAGGGACAAACAAAGATGTTGAACAAGTACCCATCGGTCCAGTGCCACAGCACCTCACCCCAAAAGGCAGGTGGGAGTAGAATCCCAAAGAGCTGACCTCCAGTTCTAACAACTGTGTCAAGAGCCCACCATGTGACTGGGGACAAGGCGCAGCTGCACTCCAGCCCTCAGGTCCCCATCTTTGCGGTGGACCACACTCTCAGTGAAAGACTAGGTTAAGGGCTCTGGAAACAAGTGGCCAGGAAGCGGGGAGTGGCCAACACTGAGATATCCTTAGTCATGGGGAGAACATGAGCCAAACAGACAGAACCCCGTCAGACAGAACCCCCGTGGGAAGGAAGCACCTGCAAGGTACAGCCAGCCTTTTGCAGGGGGAGGTGGAGTGGGGACCCTACTACTATGTGCCTGGGACAAGTGACTTGACCTCTCTGAAGCTCTCAGACAGCCTGAGGCATGTTTTGAGATTACCGGAACAGGGGCCTACAGCAAACACTCAATAAAGAACCATGATTCCTGTTGTCACTGCTTCTATGAGACAGAGGAAGGGGAAACAAAACTCAGCTGCAGATCACCAGGCCCAACTTCACTAAAGACAGAGCGGTGCCTACATGGCTCAGAGGCTCAGTCTCAATCTGAGCCAACAACCCCACTCAATGCAGACCAGGCCACCCACCCCACCCATTCTTACAGTGCATACTGCTTGCTATGTCCCAAAAGCTCCCCCAGACCACACAAGCTTCTAGTTCCCCAAGAAGCCTCTAATTTCCGAAGGAGAACAGGGTTCCCTCTGGCCAACTCTCAATTGGAGGAGAGGGGTTCTCTCTGTTTCCTATTCCAGCGTCCACTCAGTCAGACACAGAGCCTGGGGCAATACAGACCACCATGGCGTGGGACAAGCGCCTCCTGGTGCTGACCAACTCCCCAAGCTCATTCTACCCTCCTCTCCTGACCCTGCACCCGGGTTCTCCACAGAAACCCACGAACGTAACAGCCTAAAGGATCCATTTTCTGCTTCTAGGCAGCTGCGGGAAAAGGACTCCTGGCTACAGTGAGAGACTGAGAGCCATGTGGTGAGGCACATGTGCAGAGGGACGAAGTGGAGACAAATTGGTTGAAACACCAGGTTGAGAGATGTTTCCAAAAGGACCCGTTCTAGAACACCAGTGATGAAAGTGTTGGCAATCTTCCCACCAAAGGATGGGAGGAAAAAGGAAAAGGAATGGGGGCAACACCGCCAGAAAAACCTATCTGCCACAGCCCCCACCTGTCCCCGTTTATAAAGTCCCTTCTACCCACCCCCACCCCCTGCAACCCATGAGGTGCGGGAAAAGGCCAACCTGACAGTTCGCCTGGAGCAGTGATGAGGGTGCTGGCGGGCTCCGTTTCAGTGTATGACAGTGTGGAATCAGATAGATCTGCAGGAAGAAAGAACAGGAGCTCAGTTGGCTTCAGGACACTCCCGTCTTTTCTTCTCCGTCACCCATGTGAATGCATGTGCCTGCCTGCAAAGGGCGGTGCCCTCCCATACCATGCCATGATCACCACAGACCAGGCGCGGGGCACTTCTGGAGCAGGCTGACTCCCTGACGGCTGGGGCCCCAGCCCCTGACAGAGTTTCAATGGCTCTGACCACAGAATCAACCCAAGTCCAGGGGACTGAGCAAGTAGTAACTTGAAGGCTCCTTGGTAAGGTTAAATTAAGCCCCTAAACAATTCGTCGCTGCTGTACTTAATTACAACCATTAAAATTCTTGAAGTTGTTCCTTCTTGCTTGCTTCCTTCCTTCCTTCCTCCCGCTGAAGTTGAGGCAACTTTGTTTTAACACGTTACCAGCCATCCTTACTCTGTCCCGTTTACACCCCTCTAATTAAGGGCTCAAGCATTTGCTCCCAGATCTACTTCATGTTCCCCACCACCACCACCACCACCACCCCCCTCCCCAACCCTTTGACATCCAGAGCTGCTCACAGAGCAAGTTTCAATGCCTGGACTGGTTTGTTTCTGTTTTTAAGTAGTTTCAAATATTCTGCATGGGGTGTGTGCGTCGCTTTCCCGTCTGTAGCACAGTGAGATGGGGAGGGGAATTCTTCTGCACGGAGGCTTCATTTACTCTTGAGTGCTAAGCTGCTAGGTCGACAAGTCAATGCCTTGTGGGGCAGGTACACTTGGAAAATTTTTCCTGGGCCTGTGCCCCTATACCAGAAATGGGTGCAGCCCCCGTGAAGGAAGAGGCCTGTCCAGGAGGCTGGAGGTGTGTGCTGTGAAGCCTGCAGTATTTTTCACTGTCACCTTCTTTCCCAGCAGGACCCTGATGGGTTTAACCTAGCTGGTCCTACCTGGCCCAAAAGAGCCAGAGCCACTTGAGGCCAGAATTCCCGGCAAAGAAAAAAAAAATGTTACCAGCCTGGGCCTCTGCAAGATAGAATTCCATTCGATCCTGCAGGAATTTTTCCTTTTACCACATGGCTCAAGGAGCGGAAAGATGAAACATTAACCAATTTGGTTTTTCTCTCTCTCTCTTTTTTGGCTTCCCACTTGCCAGAGGCTGTTGGGGTCTATTTGTTTTCAGGTCTCCTGTGATCACAGAGGCTGAGACATGAACTAGTTTTTTGTTTATGAAAAAGCAACAACGCAGAAAAAGAAAATGACTCCCACAATTAATCGGGGCATGAAGAAGCTATCTAGTGGTGAAACATATTGAGGGAAATACGAACATGTGGAAAAATCTTTCTTTAAAAAGCCAGAAGAATCACACTGATGCAGTTCTGCACCTCATGCTCAGCATGCTGACCTCACAGCCACTTCAGAAACTGCACAGCCAAAGGGCCAGAACCGGCGTGCTGGTGAACTCCCCAGGAGCTGACACCCACAACCAGAGTGAGGGTCTTGGGAGGAGCCAAAATGATAGGCACTGTCCCCTTCCCCCTGCTCACACCAGGCCCACAACGGCCCAATCTGAGGATCCCACTCAGCATGTGAAGTGTCACAGTGGCCTCTGCAGAAAAAGATTGCCTCCTATCTCAACTGCTGCTCAAACCCCAAGGAGGGACGCCCACTCTGATGTCTGGAGCGCAGGTTCGAGTCCCACCCCCACCAGTCCACTCTCTCCGGGTTCACAAGCTGTTCTGCTGTGTTCTGCACTGTGGTACCCAGCAGTCAGAGAGTATGTGGAAACAAGTGTGCGTGGCTGTGTGACAATACTCAGCTCACTGTCATCGGAGCGATGCCAACCCTACAGCACAGGGAGAACTGCCCTTGTGAGTTCCTGAGGCTTACCTGGTCCTGGGAACAGAAACCCATCTTCCTCCCTCAGAGCAGCTAGTGGTTTTGAACTACAGAGCTTGTGGATCACAGCCTGATATGTAACCACTATGCAACTAGGGCTTCACCTAAGACCTGATTTATGGACACAGAAACCCAAATTTCACAGAGCTTACACAGGTCACAAAGTGGCATTCTCCTTTTGATTTTTTCAGAAGAAACTATTTAAGAACATAAAAACCATGCTGGGTTGGTGAGCCATGTAAAAGTAGGTGGCACAGCCTTGACCAAACTGACCACAGGTCAAGTGGCTTTCTGGGTCTCAGGTGTCCCCTCTGTAAAATAATGGGGGTATCTGTTGGTTTCAAAGAGTCCACCTGCATGACTGGGCAGTATGCTGATTTTCACTATTTTACCACAGACTGGCCCACAACTCCTCAGGGCAATGATCCCTGACATCCAAACTAAGGAGCTAAATTTTCTAAGAACTCAATTTTCTTTTTTCTAACAGAACACTAAGGAGCTCCTCTGGGAATAGCACAACTGTACTGACTTAGGAAATGTTGAGAGCAGCCTGTGAGGGAAAGATAGGGAAACCACAGATCTGAGTTGGGACTACTCCTGAGTTTTCACCTCAGCCCTGTTCCTGGGCAGCCTCTACCCCTTCCTCAGCTTAATTCTACCTCCACTACTTGATAGGGTCCCTCCACCAGAGAACTGAGTGGAGTTGCCACACCCACAGATACCGGCCCTCCCTCCACTCCTAAGTCACTGCCTCTTACCCTCAGGAATGGTCTGTTCTTGCCTGCGTGGGTAACCTCCCCCCTCCGCCCTCCCCCACACACACGGGACCCAACAGGCACTTGCAACTCCTCAGTGGCGGCAACAGGATGCCTGGAGCGTGTACAGCACTGAGTTGACCTCCAATCGATGCTCACACGGCCGGGGAAGAGGGCTTCTCCCCAAACCAAGTCCCTCTGTGGTCACTTGGTGGAAAGTCCCAGCCTAACTGCCACGCCATCCCCAGGAGCTGCCTGGCCACAAAGCTGTCCTCCTGGTAAGACCTACCACAGGATTCCACAGACCCCATCCTGTTGCCGGTGCCCTACACCAGCCTTTGAACCTCCACAGAGATATTTGCACAGAAGGCACACAGAGACACTAAAATCAAGTGACCTTTTAAACCACACAAATCTACCTCCAGTTTTGATCATGGAGCCCTGGATTTTTTTTTAAACAGGAAACCTGTTCTGTCTCTGAATGGGAGTGATCTAAAATGATACCACCACCTTCACACTTTACATTCTTTTATTTTTCTTTTTTTGGGTTTTTTGTTTTTGTTTTTTGGGCATCACTGCCCTCTGGTGGTGGTAGTAGGAGGCCAGCCTTTGCTCCTGTGGAGCTGGAATTGAACCTCCATCCCAGTGGGCCGCAGTCCCGCGCACAACCACTACACCACCAGGGCTCAGCCCCATACATTACATTCTAATTGTTGTTTCTGCCAGGTGACTGTCAGCTGATAAAAGGGGG
>PVJH01012798.1:0-43806 GCA_004026705.1 Nesogale talazaci
GGGGGGGGGGGGGGGGGAGTTCAATTTTAAAGAGCAACCTTGCCTTTGTAGTGAGGTGGGAGATTTAGAAAGAGTTCAAAGCAGAGCAGATTAGGCTGCTACTTCAGGAAGTAAATTTTACTGTGTCCACCCCCAACACGTGTTGTAAACTTTAACCCCTACACCTGTAGTTACAATCCCATTTGATAGGTGAATGGGTTTCCTTTACCTGGAGGTGGCAGGATCATAAATCAGCCTTCTTTGAAACATGAAAAGCGCAGATTAAGCTGGCAAGGATGGGGGAGACAGTCACCAAGTCATAAAATCACCCAGGAATCAAGGCCCAGGGACTTTCCTCTAAGAAAAAGCCTCTCCCTAGAGCGGGCACCCTGAATTTAGACCTCAATTGCAGCCACCTCAATTGTAAGAAAGTTAACTTCCACTCCTTAATACCACCCGCTTGTGGTATTTTCTATTGCAGCAGGACTAGGTAGCTAAGATACCTTGCAAGGAAGCACAGATTTCCCAGAGAAAAGGAAACACAGCTGGAGGGGTGAGGTCTTCTGACAGCTGTTACCCGAACCCGTTTACCTGAACCCTTCAACACCTCATGATCACACAGGCTGGTGTGCCTCTTCCAGGTGGGTTTGTAGCTTCTGAGATAGATGGCCACTTGTTTACCTTCAAGCCTTAAGACCCCAGATGCTCCATCTTTTGCTAGCCCAGCACCATCACTTTTTTTTAGTTTGGTTTTGTTTTTTGGCATCACTGCCTCTGGTGGTCGTGGGAGCTACCCAGCGCTGCTCCTGAGAGCCGCCGCTGGAGTTGAACCGCTGAGCCTGCGGACTGTAGTCCCGCACTCAACCACTTACGCCACTGGGGTTCAGCCTCACCGTCACTTTTTTCCACCCCATTTGCTTATGCACCCATTTTGTCTCCAGCAACTGTGCTGGGAGGGTATCACAGAATGCCAGGTTGTTAAAGTGTTCTTGAGTTGAGGCGGGGCTTGAGCACAGAGGACGGGGGTTTGGCCCACTTGTGTTTATAACATGGTGGTGGTGGTGGTGGTGTGAGATGCCAATGAGTGGGTTCTGACTCACAGCTACCCTATGTGCAACAGAAGGAAACACTCCCTGGTCCTGCACCAGGCTCCCAATTGTTCTTTTCTTTGAGCGCACTCCTGCGGCCATTGTGCCAGTCCATCTTGTTGAGAGCTGTAGCAGTCACTTAATCTGGTGTCCATTTGAAGATTAAGAGTGTAGGGCATAAGTGGCTGAGTGTGGGACTGCGGCCCACGGACTTGGCGGTTCAAATCCAGCAGCTGCTCTCCAGGAGCAAGGCTGGGTAGCTCCCACAACCACCAGAGGGCAGTGATGCCCCCCCACACACACACAAAAAGAGTGTAGGGGTGGAGTCTAGCCTGTCAATCTGGTGAGAGCCAATGAGAGCTCTGTGTGGGCGTGGCCTTCTCTGAGAACTCTGGGGAATGCAGTAATTCCTTGTTGGAGGCGGAGACGCTGTCTCTCTCGGTTCACTTCCTTGAAGACTTCCTTGGAGTCTCTCCACTGACAAGGATCACTTCCTGCAAGGCATCCCTAAGGAGAAGTCACATGGACCTGTCCTGACGCGTCCAGAAACCTGGACCAAGAGAAGCCCCATAGAGACCCCTGCCAGCAACAGGATGCTTCTACGACCACTGACTTTGCCCCCACTGACCTGGCATCTTCCTGCATTCAGCATCATTGCATGTGTCTCATGAGTTATAGAGTTATATATATGAGGACGTTATAGATTGCTGTCAGACACATGCGCTAATACCAAACTCATGGACTTGATCTGGCCTGGGCTGGGATGTTTTTCTCATTGTTCCATTGTTCCATTGTCTATAAACCTCTTCCTTATATACATAGGCGTATTTATGAATTAGTTTCTCTAGTCTACCTGGACTCACACAAGAGCCTTCCTCTTTTTCCCTGCCTCTCCACTTTACCAAGCACAATATCCCTTCCCAGGCACAGGTCTCTCCTGATGGCCTGTCCAGAGTATGTGCCATAAAGTCTCCCAGGAACACTCTGATAAGCAGAGTCCCTTTCAGAGGTGAGCTCACCAGCGGTGGGGCAGCTGAGGCCAGGGGGGCTGCCAGAACCGGGTGTGTCTCGATCACTTCTCAGCTTCCTGTCTGCTATTTTCGAGCACCCAGAACCAAGCCAGCCAGATGGCCTCAAGGATTTCCCCACATTTCAAAGTCCATCACAGAGCTGGCGTGCAGCGGGAGAGAAAGAGAGGCGTCAGCATAGATTTTCATGAAAATGAAATAAAAGGCCCACGTCGTAGCCCCTAAGACTGGCAAAATAGGGACCAAAGTTGAAGCTGGGCGACAGGTAGCACACTGGAATGGATTATACCATTCTCTCTATACCCATGGGTGGTGGTGTGGGCTAGGCGTTGGGCTGCGAAGCTCAAGGTCAGCGGTTCAAAGCCACCAGTTACTTCATAGTAGAAAACGAGGCTGTCTGCTCCCACAAGGATTTAAAGCCTTGAAAACTCTGTACAGGGTCTCTGTGGGTTAGATTAGACTTAGTTGGTGGCAATGGGTTTGAGTGGTTTGCTCTGTTTTTCCGACATTGATGTCTGTTTGAAATTGTCCATGTTGAAACAGAAAACCTGTGTCACACAGGGTTCATGTTCCCCCTGAAATAGAGTTCTTCCATGAGAGCCGTGGGGATGGATAACAGCAGACGGCTAACACTTGGAGTGAAGGGAAGGAGGGAGGGAGGTGGGAACGGGTGGCTCGCTTTGGAGGTTTCTCTGTCCTTTTGCCAGTCATCTGATTTGCCGCCACCAGCTTACATTATAAAAAGCTTTCTGCTTAGGCTTAAAGGAAATGAACAGCGTTTTTTTTTTTTCTAAGCAAAAACACTGCCTCAGAGAAAACTGTCCTCCCAGCACCAGAACGCAAAGGCAAAGTATCTACTGAGGACCTCCCACCATGTGCCGGGTGCTGTCACCTCTGGTAGCGCGTTTGCAGAGATTCTAGAACTAGCCTCTTGTCCTCTAGGCTAAAGAATCTTTTACCAAAAGGCTGACCTCTGGGTTCCAAGGAGACATCAAATCTCATCCTCCGCCCTCACTGTAAGCGACTTCTGGGAAAGAGAGGCGTTTAAAACACCTCGCCCTCCTGCTCATCCCCCAAATACCCCCAGCAAGGAAACACAGCTCTCCCCTGCCTCCTGAGCTGGAGTTCGAGCCCCAGACAAGCTGGTGCACAGCTCAGAGGCAAATCTGCTCCCCCGGGAAGACTTGGTGTAAAGACTGCTCAGTGTGGATGTGTGGGTGGGTGAGAGACTGTGTCCTTTGTCGTGTAACACTTCCATTGTGCCCTGCAGAGAAAGGAGATGAAATGGGGGAGGAGGGACTGGCCGAGGGGCGGGTAGGCTGTTAGGAGGAGGAGGGCTTTGTCAGAGCATGGCTCCTTAGGGCTGCGGAGTCAGCTTCACTCGGTGGCAGTGTGCATTTGGTTTTCTGAGTCGACAGACGCCTTAGACATCCTTGATGAATGCCCAGGTCCTTTCTCACTCTTCCCGGGCCAGCTCCTGAGTTGGAAGTGGGGGTCCCAGGAGCATGTACTCCAGCCAGAAGAAGTAGAACCTACGCCCAGGCTCCTCTTCACCAGAGTGGCAGTCTTAGGGCCATAGCTCCCACTAAACGGTCCTGCGCTGTCCCAGAACCACCGCCCCGTTGGCTGAGGCTCCAACCAGAGGCTGAGGCTCAAACCACTGGTTCTCAGGGCCAGTGATGGGGAAAGAAAGAAGAACCAGTCCGGCAGTCTCTGCGCGGCCCCCTTCACCCCATGTTGACCACTTCGAAGGTTCTCTCTGGAATGTCATCATTTTGGCTTGCGGGAGGACCCACGGCGGGGAAGTGCTGACCAGTTTGAACGTAAGCCCACACTGGGAAAGAAGGGAAATGAGGGTAACGAGACGGACGCAGAGAGTTCGTGGAAGAATTCCCATAGCTTTCCAATCCCCTGCCCAAGAGCCTTTCACAGCCCCCTCGCACTTAAGTGAGGAAACTGGAATCCAGAAAAGTTGGAGAATGACTGACGAAGCTGGGGCTCAACGCGGGCAGTCTGGCTGCAGGACCGGTGTCCCGAATCAGGGGGCTCTCTTCCTCTGTCCAGGGGGATTCAGTGAGCTAGCGACCCAATGGCCCTAGCAGGGGACTTCTGGGAAAGAGGCTCGTTTGAAACACCTCACCCTCCTGCTCATCCACACAATGCCCCAAGCAAGGACGCACAGCTCTCCCCTGCCTCCTGAGCTGGGAAGGGCTACCCCCCTATTTCTCAGATGGGGGGAAGCTGGCTCTGAGAAGGATTATGCTGGGTTGTGCCCGGTGTCTCCCAGGAGGTGGCTACTTACATTTATAATAAGCAAACTGCAAATAATGATACATGGTGGCCACAAATTTCTCCACGGGATAGCCTCCGATCACTGGGGTGAGGTTCTCTTCACACTGCAGTTTGCAGCCCAGGACCTCGACATAATGATCTGGAAGAACACACACGGGGTCAGGGCAGTGCGGCCATGCCTGCTCGGTGTCCTGCCTCCAGAGTAAGACAGACGAAACACAGAGTCCACAATGATTGAAAATATTCAGAAAACCCCAAGCCAGGCTCCAGTCCACCATCGCGAACCTGCAGGACAGGATACTCCTGCCCCCTGTGAGTCTCTGAGACTCATTCTCTTCTTTCTTTTTTTTTTTTTTTTGGAGGGGGGGGCATCACTGCCCTCAGGTGGTGGGAGTAGGAGGCCCAGCCTTTGCTCCGTGGAGCTGGAATCGAACCTCCATCCCAGTGGGATTGTAGTCCAACAGATAACCAGGCGGCCAGCCACCAGAGATCCATCAACAACACAGAGGGAACCCCATACCAACTAGACTTGAGTCAACGAGACTGTGTCCAGAGCTGTCTGCCAATGGTAACACGTCTAACACTTAATGCTGAAAGTTGTTTTTTTTGTGTGTGTGTGTGACATCACTGCCCTGGTGGGCAGCCCAGCCTTGCTGCTGCTGGATTTGAACTGTCAACCCTTTGGTGACTACGCCACCAGGGCTCAGCCGGGTTTTTTTTTTTTTAGATGCTAAAATGGCCCTCTGGGGAAAAAAAGACGCCGAAACTCCCAACCCCTCTCCACCCCCCAAAGAGACGATGAAAACCCCTGAATTCAAGAATGTCTACACGGCACAGTTTTTAAAAGCCTTTTTAAGAAGGGCACCATGCCTCCCTGGAAGACAGCACAGCCCTTTCCCAAGTTACTGTGGCCAGGATCCACTTTCTGGAAGGTGCAATTCTGAGCCCGACTTCCCCTATCTGCTTTGGGAAACCACGCTGGCCCACTGTCAGCAGGCACCCTCTCCATCAAAGCCAACCCCTAGGACAGTCAAGGGCATCTGTGCACACCAGGCAGGCGTCCTGCCTCTCCGCACTCTTCCTCCAGGGGGTTTCTCCAAACTTCCTAGAATGAGCACACATCGTGTTATGGTTTTAAAATTTTTTTTCCCAAGTAACCCTGATGACAACTTTATTCTTTATTTTATTTTACATGTGTGTGTGTTGCAAAAAATCCCCATCAACATCAACTCAAGAGTGACCCTGAGTCCCTGAGTTGCTCTTATGCCCATATTTCTATGCTCTCAAGAGCCTATGGGCAATCTGTCACCAAGCTGGGCCCTGCTCCAGCTTCTTGCCTGGCCTCCTCTCCAGGCCAGTGCTCGAGGGTTCCGCTGGCCCTTTCCCCAGCAGTCTCCGAAGCATATCAGGCTGAGCCAGGCAGGTGTCAGCGCCCCTCAGTTAGCCGTTCAAGATCGTGGCTCAGGAAGCCCTCCGAGGCCACTCAAGTCATGCAGAGGGCGGCTGGCCAGTGGCGGGGAGGGGGGCCAAGAGGGTGGATTCTGCATTGTCCTTCCCCACAGACCCACCTGCTATGGAGAGATAGAAGTCCTTGAAGTCCTTGATCTCCCTGGAGCCTTCGCAGGCTGCGAGACATCCGTAGAAGGCTTTGAAGAAGTCGGGCAGGGCCAGCTCCATGTCGGTGACCGACGTCCTCCAGTTCTCGCCGTTGTACGCCCGCACCGCCCGGATGAACAGGCTCTGAAACGCAGGGAGGAGCACAGACAGATATCGGGATCCCCGAGGAATCAAGCCCTTAGCCAAACTCCACCCTCCTTCGCTCTGAGCGAACCACATTGGCCCCTGATTGGAGGGCAGGCTACTTGGTGATTTACCTAATTGGTCTAGATTTTCCTTCCCTCACAGTGGGGAGGTCGGCTTTTTCTTTGATGGTAACTAAAAAACGTAGGTGGCTAACCAACTTAAATCAAGGAACAGGCAAAACAATACAGGTGAGACTCACTCAGGTCAACGTGTTTGCGGGGGAGGCTAAGTCCTGGCACAAGGAACTGATGGCACAGAGGCCCCAGGGAACCTTTTGGGATGATGTAAGAAAATGTTCTTTATCATGATTGTGGAGGAAGTTAGATAACTATAGACTACAGGCTCCCAAACTTGGCCTCTGGTCCCTTTTCAGGAAAAAAAAAATTACTCAATGCTCCCCTGGAGATTAAAAACATCAGTGCTACTCAATCTAGGGCAGCAGTTGTCGACCTGTGGGTGGAAACGCCTTTGGGGGTGCAACGTCCCTTTCACAGGGGTCACCCCATTCATAACAGAAGTGTCCGTATTTTCTCTGCAGGCTCCCTGCATCCGTCCAGCACTTCTACCCACCCCCACCAGGGGCAGTATCGCCCCCTTTGGGAAACACAGAAGACATGTTTCAAGATTCATCCAGTCGGAAGATAATAAACTATAGCTCATTCCAGCTGATTTTTAAAATGAAGTAAGGAAAATGCAGACACTTGAGAATAGATGACTGATGCCTCTCCTCTCCGCCTCCTCCTTCCCCCTTCCCTATAGCAGGGAGGTGTTAAAGAGGAGGGGTTAGTGACTGGGGGTAGGAGCCATGTGCCCTGGTGGGCAGTGCACACTTGACAGCATTTCTGCTAGCTGTTGAATGGACCAGCTCCGGAGCTGTAATGAAGGGCACCTCGCTCAGAAAGCGGCAGAGATTTTGCATACAAGTCAGACCTGCTCACAGGCCTTGCAAGAAGCTTGGGGCTGTCCATGTGGGGATGCTTTCTGGCTGCTCCATGATGGGGGACCTCAGGGTTATTCCCTGGGATGAGGGACTTCCCCCAGCTTAAAGGCCCTGGTGTTCTCTCCTCTAAGCCCTTTTCCGAGAAGCCCTGGTAGCAAAGTGGTTTATATGTTGGGCAGCTAACTGCAAGGTCAGCGGTTGGAAACCACCAGCCGCTCCGAGGCTTGTCTGCTCCCATAAAGAGACACCGTCACAGAAACTCACGGGGGCAGTTCTGCCCTGCCCTACCGGGTCACTGAGTCGGCATCGACTCGATGGGCGATGAGTGTGGAAGTCCTTCCCTGACTCGTCTCCGCAGGGTGCAGTTCTAGACTCCACACCCTAAAATTCAAACGCCACAGTCCTGGGAGAGACAATTGGTGAAGCACTCAAGGACTAGCTAAGAGGGTGACTGTCCGTGGGAGACGGTCCCTCTCCTGCTGAAGGTCACCGCCTTGAAAACCATATGGACCCATCTCCTCTGCACACTCGGGCTCCGGTGAGTCCGACGACAAGCCAGCACCACCACCACCAGCCAGTCTTCCAAGCGGGCAGCAAGGCCTGGCAGCAGGGCAGGCCAAGAATGGAAGGCCCCTGGCCAGCGAGCTGGGCAGAGGAGCAGCTTCTCCGAGCAGCTGACTGTGCAGAAGCAGCCAGGTGCTGGTTGTAGGAAGGAAGCCAAGCAGAGAACGGGAACCCCTGGGTGCACAGGGCAGCAGCCCAGCCAAGCCCAGCGGGTTCTGGCCCACTTCCAGTGAAACACAGAACACAGCACACTGGCCCGGAGTATCCGGCCCGCGGCCCATGCCTGCACAAGCAACAGTGAAGAGTGCCAAAAGGCATCAGGGTGCAACAGGCCAGAGACTCCGACAAGACGGGAAGTCAAGGTGTCGCCAAGGAAGGTTCAACAGAGAAGTGAGCTGGGTGCCCTGAAGAGTCCCTACCGGGACCAGCGCAAGGCTGGGGCAAGACACGGAGCTGAAAGCAAGGTTCAAAGCCTGGGACCCGGCTGCTGGACTCCTGTGCCCACTGACCATCCAAGAACTCACGCCTTCCAAAGCCACTCCTTGCCAGGGACATCTCCCCACGAAGACTGCGGGGAAGGCGGGGGGTGGGGGGCTGGGAGGTCAGAGGCGAGGCATAAGGGAGTTATGAGCACAGGAGTCTGGGGCAGGGGGAGACTTGCGACTCAGCTGTACGGCGCCCCTTTCCTCTGTCCCACTCCCCAGACTAGCTCTCAAACACCAGACAACAAGCCTGGAAATCCTCATCTTCCTGCCAAAGCTCAGAGAAGGGTCTCCAGAAATGGCGACCTCCCCTGGGACCTCCCCTGCCATGAAAAGGGGAGCATGCCGTGTGAACACGCCGCGTGAGCACATTACAGAGACTTGCAGTCACACCTTGGGCTCTAACAGCTCCTCACAGACTCTGGCAGTACATCCAGTGCTGCCCCCCCCCCCCCACCCAGTCATCCTTGGCCTCCCAGTGCCTACACTTCAAAGAACGAACAATAACAGAAAATGCACATAAGGGTTAAAAACCCCAAACCAACCCCCCTGCTGTCCTGTCTGTTCCCACTCATCAGGACCCCATGGGACAGAGTACATTTCCAAGCCTCTCAATCTTGACAGAAGCACGATTGCTACATTGTTTACCTATGGAGGGGCAGGAGGACTCTAACCACACCTTGGCTTAGAGCTTTTAGCCCTCCAACCTCTGCACCACCCATGGTTGATAAGAGTCGGAAATGACTGGCAGGCAATGGGCACATCTAAGGGTTGGGTCCTTGATGTTACTGTTACTGATGTTGACGGTGTTGTCCGTTTTCATCCGAACTGTCCCTTGTAGACACACAGGCTTCAAGAACCCCCATGCTGTCAAGTGAGCTCCCCGACTCCCTACTCCCTTTCTGCCTCAGCATATGTAATACGTGATATAATCTGAGTTCGCAAATGTTTCCCAGTTCCACTCAAGATGGATATTTGTGTTACAGTTTCGTGTGCTTCTGGTTATTATTGGTTACACTGTACCCTATCCCCCAAATTGCGTATTGGAATTCTTCTTCCCATACCTGCAAATCTAATCCTGTTCGTGAATGTGTCTTCTTTGTTGTTGGGTTTATTGGTTAACACCCTAGTGGGGTGGATCCTAAACCTGATCACTTCAGAGACAACTGGGAAAGTGCTACTGTGTGAGGATCATTCCACCAGCTGGGGCATCAAACAATAGCAGGGGCTCCCTGCCAGGAAGGAACCAACAAAGCCAAGCCCCTGCTCAGGACGCTGGGCCTCCAGGACTGTGAAAAAACAAAGCTGCTGGCTTGTGGCCTTCCCGTCACGGCAACATGCGGTGACCAAGACACTGGCCATCCTTGGAGGCGTTCCAAGACACATCCTTTACTTCACCATCCTAAGACTAAATGATCCCATGACCATATTTCTAAAGGGTCACATTTAAAGGAATTGTGGCTTTAAAATAACCAGGTAAGGGGCTGAGCCCCGGTGGCGTAGTGGTTGTGCGCGGGACTGCGGCCCACTGGGATGGAGGTTCGATTCCACAGACCTTGGCTTAGAGCTTTTAGCCCTCGAACCTCTGCACCACCCATGGGCCTCCTACTCCCACCACCAGAGGGCAGTGATGTCAAAAAATAAATAAATAAAATAAAATAACCAGGAAGGAAGACTCACACGTGGATCCGTTTTGTGCGCAGAATCCATCACTTCTCTTCTCAGACTATTCATGAAGCCTCACAGAAATCACCAGAGGCCCCCTGATGCCAGCAGCTGCTCACTGAGACACCTCTCTCTTCACACGGCAAGGGGCCGTGGAGCTGAAAGCCCACCTACCTCGTACGACTTGCTCTCCAAGTCTTTAATGTAGTCCTCGGCATCGGGCAAGCTCTTGTAATACGCCATGTTCCTCTTCATCATCTCGTCGTCCGGGTGCTTCAGCAGAAAGGTGTGTGCGGCCGCGACGGCTTTTGGCAGATTATTTGCCTGGGGACGAAGGAGAAAGAACAGAGCTACTTAGTGGTCGCCGAGACGCCGCGATCATTCAGAACAAGGCATTTTGTTGGGATCCTCCATCATCTGACGTTCGGTGCCTTTCAGGACCACTCGAGAATGGACCAGTCACTCTGGACCCACGAGGGAGCCCTAGAGTGGCGGGAGGGAGTCTCCGTGCCTTCCCCAATCTACTCTCCACTGGCTTCAACCTGCTCTGTACCCCGGGGACTGGTCTGGATGGATGACAACAATGGGCTTCTTGCTGTCTGGCTTCCAACAAGGTTCATCCATACAGAGCTCCCCTTGAAGCCTGGAGGGAGGGTGGGCTACGCCATCTCCTGGCTCCTCTCAGCACAGGCACCTTAGTCTGCTATGTCCCTTCACTGAAGGCCACAGCTCCTCTTCAGACTTCTCCATGGACTCTCCCCTCCTACTCACCCCTCAACCCCAGGTGCCATGGCTCTGGTCCTCATCCCTTTTGGCCTATGAAATGGCCATCGCCCACCCTCATTAGGGGTGTTGGCGGTTTCCTTGTGGAATAATTGCCTTCTGTGAAGAAGAGTGGGGTGCCAACCCAGCCCATCAACCTCCAGGACAAGGAGTCCTGGTGCTGCCTCGGGGTAAGGGTTGGGCTGCTAATGGCAGGTTGGCAGTTCAAACCCACCAGCACCACTGAGAGAGAGAGAGAGAGAGAGAGAGAGAGAGAGAGAGATGACACCTTAAGACAATTCAGTCTCCAAAACCCTCCGCAAGGCTGCTAAGGGTCCGAATGATCCGCTGGCTTGGGCTAGGGTGGCACCTCAAACATACCCATTACATGGTCAGGGAGACGTGGGTGTGACGACGGAGCTGAACAGATGGCAGCGGGACACTCAGACCATCACAGAGAGGGCCAGTCATCAGATCACGAAGGGCCGACCTCATGGTGCTCAGGGCATCTGTGAGCCAGAAATCAGTCACCAAGACGACTACCCTGGAGACCTGCATGGCTGTCTGTGGAGTCCTCTACCCTGCAGATGCCTCCACCCACACACCTTCTCATCCGCGGTCCTCAGAGTCCCACGTCTTTTCTGCTGGAACCTGGACCAACAGAGCAGGGTTTTCCTCCGTCTCCTCCCCCCCCCCCCCCCCCCCCCGCTGCTCCTGCTGAGCTCACCATCCTCCCCCTTCCTTCCCTCCCGTGGCAAAGATTCCCCAAGCACAGAGCTCCCAAAGTGACATGATCTTTGCATTCCATCTTTTCCATGAACTTGCTGAAGGAAGCTCCTCGCAGGTCACAGTAAGTCTGCGGCGCTGAGCCAAAATCAGGAAGGAAAAGAATAATCACCCCCTGCCCTTCGTAGAGTGCACATTCCAGTATGCCTTCCCCTCTTTCCCCACAACCTCAACTCCCACCTGTCTGTTGTTCCCACCCCCGCCCCCCAAGAACTGCTGTCCCCTTTCCACACCCGGCTGCCTCTCAGTGAAGGAGCCCATCTCTGCGAAGGCCCAGCCGGGTGTCTGGTGGTAGACTTGGGCCGGCCACAGCAGGGCACCCTAAGGATTGGTGACCCCCAACACGGGGCCATTATGGCTAAATGATACTTGGAGACACACATCCATTTGTCCAGTGACCAGCTGGTCCTGGGCTTCCCGGCTGATGGAGGTGGGGTCAGGCCAGAATGCAGAAATGACTCAAGGACAAACGCCTTGTTCTCTAAGGGAACTCAGCTGGTTTGCCGAGAGGGGGAAGTTGAGGTCGGGAACTGGAGGAAGAAGCTGGCTGGCAGAGAAGAGGAAGAGGGAACACGCACGAGGCATTGCTGAAGGGTGGAAAAAGCTCTCCCCTGGGCTGAGCCCCGGTGGCGTAGTGGTTGTGCGTGGGACTGTGGCCCACTGGGATGGAGGTTCAATTCCAGCTCACAGGAGCAAAGGCTGGGCCTCCTACTCCCACCACCAGAGGGCAGTGATGCCTAAAAAAATTAATTAATTGAAAAAAAGAAAGAAAAATAAAAAGCTCTCCCCTGAAAGGTGGACAAAGAGCAGGTGTGTGAGCCCTGGAGCTGCCTTCCGGGCAGGCTGGTGGCCTGGCTGGCAAAGTCCGGGAGGGCCGAGGCTTCAGGCAGGAATGATGTGCTTTGTGCTGGTCTCCATGAGCCATGGAGACAAGGAGATGGGCGCCCCACTGTGCAGACACACTATCAAGAGCCAGGGCCCCACGTGGAGGCGTGGGCTCTGCTCCTGCAGAGTCTCCCAGCACAGCTGAAAGGGAAGAGAAGGTGCACTTACAGAGGGGCACTTCAAGCAGGACCTCAGGAGCCTGACTTGGGGAGAGAGAATAAAGGAATAGGTGGCATAGTTGGGGTTCTGGAAACTCATAGGATTACATGTATTGGTACCCAATGACCCCAGAATCGAGCCAAATCCACAGGGCAGCATAGTGATGACCCCACTGGAGAAGTGGTGGGTGGAGAAGATAGCAGACCCCAAGCATCAGTGCCGATGCTCTGAGGATGCCCAAGTCGGAGGCCCGTGGAGGGACTGGGTTTAAGAGAGACATCCAGAGCACTGGAAGTGTTCTACAGAGAACTCCCATGCACTGGCCGGAAGAGACTGGTCTGGCAGTGATAGGGAGGGGGTGGATGCAGGCTTTTTAATCGAGTGTCCGTGCAATCAGATTTTCCGATTTCCAAAAAACAGAGGGACACGGAGCTGAGTTTTCACAGCCTCTGGCTCAGAATCTGAGTTTGACAAGTAGGGGACCTCTTCTGGGAAAAGTGATTTTGCCCATACCCGCACAGACTCTGCCAACCGGGACACAGGGTCACATCCTGGCAGCTAGAACTCCCACAGAACGAATGCAGGTGGGCTTGGGGGCTGGTGGGGGCCTCAGAGGCAGCCCCTTACACGAGAGGACCCCAGCGACCAGCCAAATGAGCCTTCCTTCAATCGGCCTCACTGTGGTGGTTGGCCTGTGGACTGGGGGAGATCGGGCTCCAGGTCGAGGCAACAGGGAGGGTCTCTGACAGCCAGCAGGCCCCATCCAACTCCGATTTGGTTAAGTGCCAGGCCTGCTGTTTGCTGGGCCTGTGGGAAGATGGGTGTTTCACAGAAGATGGCAGCTCTTAACTCTCTTTTCCCTAATAGTTTCATTGGCATATGTGGTAGTCACCTAATCTGATGTCAATTTGAGGATCGAGAGTGTAGGGGTGGAGTCTAGACTGTCAATCTGGAGACAGCCAATGAGACCTCTGTGTGGGCATGGCCTTCTTCTGAGAATTCCGGGAAATTCGGTACTTCCTTCTTATAATGTGACCAGACATCCCGCTTTTGGCGGGACAGTCCCGATTCTAAACAATTTTCCCCGTGTCCCATGGCATTTTTAAAAGTCCTTCTTAAAATTCTTTCCTTTTTTGGAAAGATTGCACGACAAGCTAGGGAATGAGAGAATGAGAAGGGAATATACCCCCTTCACCCCCCATCCCCTCCGTCAATGGTGTTCCACTTTACCAATGTTAAAATCTGGTCACTTGATTCTTGGAGGCAGGAGACAGTAACTCTCTCTGCTCACTCCCTTGAAGACCCTTGGCTGGCTCCCTGTGAAATATTGCAGCTGACAAGACACCAGTGCCTAGAGCCGGACAAGCCACATGGATGCAGGCAGATTTCTGAAGCCTGAGAAGTCACAGAGAGACCCCTGCCAGCACTAAGATACTTAAAACGTCACTGGATCCAAAGACTTTCCACCCATTAGCTTGTGATCATTCTGCATTTCACTTCATTGCATGTGTTTCATGAGTCTGTAGAGAACTTTAGAGACTGGTATCGGACATATGGGTTAATATCAGACTTATGGTCTTGGACTGGACTGAATTGGAATGCTTTCTCAATGTTCAATTCCTCTTGTATATAAATCTCTCATATACATATGTATATGTGTATGTATTTATGTATATATGTATATATTTCTCTAACCTACCCAGACTAGCACAGCATATAATTCATCTATCATACAATTCAACAATTCAATCAAGAAGAGTTGTACAATCTTCATCTCTGGATGTGAAACCTACAATGGGCTCATGGCTTGGGACTCATGGTGAGCTTTGGGGCTAGTATTTAAATCTGGGACAGTGTAAACAGAACATTCCACTCGGAGTAATTCAATATAATTGAATCATATAATTGAATTATAGCCTCCCCCAAATATACATCGTGATGCCCAGGCCCAGGACCTGTCGATGTGATCCTGTTTGAAATTGGTTTTTCTTCTGGTTATGCTTCTGCCCAGAGGCACCTTGAAAGAAAGGCCTTTCTTCAGAAAAGTCAGTCACCGAGGCATGCCATGGAGCACAGTTCCACTCTGACCCTCGGGGCCCCCAAGAGCCAGATTTCACTCAACCAATCAATTGAGGATAGTTTTTTTGTTTTGTTTGGTTTGGTTTTGGTTATTGGGGCATCACTGTCCTCTGGTGGTGGCAGTAGGAGGCCCAGCCTTGCTGCTGGATTTGAACCTCCAACCCAGTGGGCCGCAGTCCCGCGTGCAACCACTACACCACCAGGGCTCAGCCCCAAGGATAGTTTTTTCTATACATTCAAGCAAAACTCCTTGCTGGGCCAGTCTGTACCCACCTTCTCTAGCCCTGGGTTCAACTCAGACTTTTTCCTTTCCTCCCTGAAATAAAAGCCTGCTTCACCCTGGCGTGAAGGGTGACTCAGAAGGGTACAGTCATGTTGACCCCCATCCTGTAGCAGCAGCTCCCAGCATTTATCTCCAGACTTCATGTTCAAGTAGAATACCCATGCCTGGCACCAATCATTATCTTCCTACCTAGACAGAAGGCTTGCAAACATAAACATCACTGAGGTGAAAAAATAAGTAAACCATAGACGATCACCACCTAAAGTTACTTTTCTAGTGATACTTTCAGTTAAAACAATTCAGACATGAGTAATAAAATTCTGCATCTTTCCCTAGTTTGGTCAATTGAATTATATCCTCCCCCAAATATACATCATGATGCCCAGGCCCAGGATCTATGATTTGATCCTGTTGGAAAATTGGTTTTTCTTCTGGTTATGTTAATGAGGCCATATCAGAGTCAGAAGGTTCTAACCCTAATCACTTCTGTGTAATGAAAAGCAGAAGAGGTGGACACACAGAGAATGTGAGATGCAATGGAAGGCCCATTTGTGTGCAAAAGAATGCCCAGGTTGCCAGACAGCCCCAGAAATCAGGAGTGAGGCCTAGGATAGAAACTTACTTTGGACTTACTTATTAGCCTCTAGAACTGTAAGAAAATAAGTTCCTGTTTTGTTTTGTTTTTTAAGTTCCTGTTCTTGAAAGCCATCCATTCTTGGTATCTCTGCTGTGGCAACACTAGATAACTAAGACATCTGTCCTATAAGAAGAAAACACAAAGCTAACTCACTGCCACGGAATCAATTCTGCCTCATGATGCGACAGGACAAAGAAGACCTGCCTCTGTAGGTCTGCAAGACTCACAGGTGGTTTCAAAGTGAGGTCCTTGCAGCTAACAGCCCAATGCATAACCCACTATGCCACCCGAGATCCCAGAATACCAAGACAGGTATTTTACTAACTTGTAAGTAGGTAATGATTGCAAAACCTATAAAGGGTTTAGTTAGAAGAGAAGCATGAGGATCTTAAGCCTTCTGAGGCTGTCAGGTTAAAGGAGAAACCCATGTCTTCTGGTCACATCATTAAATGTCCTTCTCAACTCGAGTGCACTAGTAAACTGAAGAAGTTTAGTTAAAGACCTCCCTGTATGATAGGTTTAAAAATAAAGTGTTCTTCTCCTTTAAGTCCCTTCACCCCTTAATTATGTGACTCAGATTTGGTTCAAACTATATTTGTCTAAAGCCACACCAAAAAAAGAGTGCATTCAACAGAACTTTTTCTACATTTACAATTTAGTGATAGTGTTTACGTTCTTACAGTGGTACCATCATCGAACCCCCTCTCTCGTTAAAAAACTCATTATTCCTGACTAGTGGTGAGAGTGGCGATACTGGAAGGGTGGCGGGAAGGTGGGGTAGAAATGGGGAACCTGTTACAAGAATCTACATATAACCTCCTCCCTGGGGTAAGGACAACAGGGAAGTGGGGCAAAGGGGGACATCAGACAGTGTATGATATGACAAAATAATATTAACTTATAAATCATAAAGGATTCATAAAGAAGGGGGAGTGGGGAAGAAAGGGAATACGAGGAGCTAATATCAAGTGATTAAGTAGAAAGAAAATGTTTTGAAAATGATGATGAAAACAGATGTGCTTTGCATACAATATATGTATGTATGGATTGTGATGAGTTGTATGAGCCCTCAATAAGATGATTTAAAAAACCCCAAAACTCATTGCCTCATAAAGTCTAATTCCTCAAGTATCAATTATCAATTTGATCCCACTTAGATTGGTGTTAAAATAGCATACTGCTCAGGCAGGCAGGATAACTTTAAAAGGACTTCAGGGTATATTTGTGGGTGAATTTCCCACAAAGATTTTTATTATCATTCCAGGTAACTGAGTATTCCTCTTTGATATAGACCGGATATTTTAAGCTTAACAAATAGCACCAGTATGAACTGACTAACCATCCTTTCTTCTTTTTCTTTTTTAAAAATACTTTTAGTTTTTTTGTTTTGTTTTGTTTTTTCAGGCATCACTGCCCTCAGGTGGTGGGAGTAGGAGGCCCAGCCTTTGCTCCTGGGAGCTGGAATTGAACCTCCATCCCAGTGGGCCACAGTCCCGCACACAACCACTACGCTACCGGGGCTCAGCCTAAAAATAGTTTTATTGGGGGCTCTTACATCTCTTATCACAATTCGTACAGTCCTCCAATGTGCTGAGCACATTTGCACATATGCTGTCATCATCATTTTCTTTTTGTGTGTGTGCTGTAGGCTGGCATAGAGATGAACAGAGAGGAATGCTTTCTATTCACTCATTTACCCCAGGGCCCATTTCAATATGCCCAAGTTCAATTACCACACCAGGGGAGCAGCCCTGAACTAAACTCAACACTTTGGGAACCGCCATCATCATTTTCAAAGCATTCTCTTCCCAGTTGAGCCTGCTATCAGCTTTTTTCTTCCCCCTCTCTCCCCTACCAACCTGCCCTCCCTCACGAACCTTAACTTTCAGATTCTTTTTCCCATATCTTACCCCTCACTCACTTTTCTGTTATTTCCCTGGAGGGGGTTATAATTGATCCTTGTGATCGATTCCCCCTTTCTTCCCCTACCCTCCTCTAATCTTCCTGTATCTAAACTCTCCTTGTTGACCCTGAGGGGTTTATCCTATGCTGGATGCCTTGTTTGGGGGGCTCTTATCTGTAGCAGCGCATGCTCTGGTCTAATCCAATTTATAAGGTAGACTTGACATCATGCTAGTGGGGTGAAGAAAGCAGCAAAGAGCTGGAAGAAAGTTGTGTTTCATCGGTGCTATCCCGCACCCGGACAGGCTCATCTCTCCCCCGTGACCCCTCTGTGAGGGCATGTCCAACTGTCTGAAGATGAGCATTGGGTCTCCACTCCATGCCCACCCCCCATTCACCTTGGGTATGGTTTTATTCTGGGCCTCACCATTCTCTTTTCATAGTCCAGCAATTTTACTAATCTTATTCTCTGGCTCTGTTCTAAATCTGCTTAGGAGTGCCAGGTGATTCACAAAACGAATAAGTTTACATAAAATTAACCAAATACAGAAATTACCCAGTGTTTCTCCCACTGGAAGTTATGTGCTACGTTCTTGCTCATATGAATGTCACAGACATGTGGCTTGTCCTAGAGGAACTATGAAAAACAGGATCTTAAAGTCCAAGGATGAGAGGCAAAGTTTTTTTTTGTTTGGTTGTTTTTTTAATTTGCTTGGGTGTCATACATGATGTCAAGTTGGTTCCAATTTTACTTGTGTTCTCTTTACAGCCACGTAGCCCAGTGTGTGTCAGATGGGTAAGACTGTGAACTTTCTTTTCTCTAGTTCTGTCTTAAATGCATTATTCCTTTTTATTTGTCTCTCTTCCCCCCTTCCCCCCCAAGTAGTTTTACCAAAGACTTCTATCTTCAGAGTCTTGGGCATGCTAGTGATTTGTTTCTGTAGTTATTAAAACGAGCGCATTACATTCTTTTTTTTAAAAGGGAATTCGGCGAGAAGGTAGAAACAGGGCCTTCTAAGAAGACTCTTGGCAAAATTCCGTGAAGACGCACCAGAAAAAGCCTTTTGATCCAGGATAACAGGGAATTCGGTCTGTTCTTAAGCCCTGTGGATCCCCACAAAGGCCAGGAGGAAGAAGAACCACGTTCACGGCTATTTTTAGCCAGCACTCACAAGCAGGATTTCAGCAGCAGGAGGAGGAGCACATTAACAAATGAGGGCACTGTGTTAAATAAGTATCTGGATGAAAGAGACAGTGGCGGTGGGGGACCACGGTCATGGTCGACAAGTTCGACCCCCTTCAGCCTGGAGGCGTTCTCCCAACTTGCCCCAGCTCTTCGCGGTTCTCAATTTCAAAACCCTCCTCGTCGGGATAAAGGGGACTAGGCTCCTTCCGGCCGGGTTACATCAAGTCACTGAAAAAGGGGGTGTTTTTAATGGTGTGTTAAGGGTTCCATGAGCATATTCTCTGCCTAAGGACAACCCTGCAACAACAGTCTTTGCACCCCTATTAGAGATAAAGAAGGGAGGCAAGACTTAGGTGGGGCCGAGTCGGGTTCTGCGCGAACAGAAGACCCCGCCCAGAGCGAGGGCGGGGCCCGGAGAGTGGGCGGGGCCGGGGGGGACGCAGTCGGGGCGGGGCCGAGCCGCGGGGCGGGGCCGACTTGCCTTGAAGTAGGCGAACTGCAGGAACTTGTAGGGCTCGCGGCGCTGGAAGTCGGCCAGGACGTCCCGGCTGGGCTGCGACTGGCGGAAAGCTGGCAGCCCCTGCTTGCAGCGCTTGAGGCAGTGCGCGCGGCGGAGCAGGCCCCCGAATATGCGCAGCTCGGGGTAGCGGGCCAGGCCGGCGGCGGGCTGGGGCTGGGGCGCCGTGCTGCAGTTGAGGTGGCAGAAGGCCTCGCTGTCGCGCAGCAGGCGGTGCAGCCGCAGGCTGATCTCCAGGTAGCCCACGCTCTCGGCCCAGTGCTCGCCGCCGTACTGGTCGAGCGCGTGGCGGTAGGCCGACTCGAGCGGCATCAGCTCGTCCCGCGGGAAGCTGCGGAAGCTGTAGCGCTCGTACTGGGCGCGCCCGCCGCGGAGCGCACAGCCGGCGCACAGGAGCGCCAGCAGCGCGGCCGCCGCCCCGCGCCCCGAATCCATTGCGCCCGCCCGGCGGGAGGAAGGAAGGACGGAAGGGGGGAGCGAGAAGGAAAGGAAGGAGGCCGGCGCCCAGCAGAGCGTCGGAAGGCGGGGACGCCTGCCTCGGGCCCGCCCCGTCCGGCCAGGGCTCCCCACCCAGCGGGGGGTCCGGGCACCGCTCCCGGCCGGGGGAGGGCCCGAGGCCGCCGCGTTTTCCCCCGGGGAAGGCGCGCGCGCCGCGGCTCCCTCCACCGTCTCCTCGGCGTTGGGGGCTCCAGCGATACCGGGCTTGTCCGAACGCAGATTTCGCCCGGTTTCTGCTGCGGACCGTTTTTTGGACAGAGCCTGCGAACTCGCCTTTCTGACCCCCTGGCCCTGCCTTCCCCTAGCCCAGGAGTCGGCAAACTCTTGCGACCGAAGAGCCATCCTGAACCACCTAACAACTTTCAAATCACTCAAGAGCCTTAAATATCTTTTTCCAAACAAATGAGATCGCCGTGAACCGAAATGACCACCTTCAAATGTTTTCGGTGTTCTTTCAGAGCCCCACGTTCACCCTGAAAGAGCTGCACCTGGCTTGAGAGCCGGAGTGTGCCCACCTCTGCCCTGGCCTATACTTTGAACACCACAGCAGGAACGACACTGCAGCAATAGAATCAGTAAGGAGGTCTGCGGCACAATTTAAAAAACCAGGGAGAAGACACACCTCAGATCTCACTCTTCAGAAAATGCGTGTCACTCTTGGCGCTTGTGTATCAAAACTGAATGGAATGTTACAGGCAGAACTGTTTTAACTCATTTTGCTTTAGAAGTAATGTACAGAGCACTTGCAAGGGCTGTACAAAGAGTTCCCTAATCAGCTGGATTCAAAAATGGTCGTTAGTCCCATTTCTCTCTCAGACCATTGGAGGGCCGGACCATAGTTAAAAAAAAAAAACTATGAACAAATTCACTGCAAGCCTGGGGTGAATTGACTATCAGCAGGACAGGCAGTGGTGGCAAAAACACCGGCAGCCAGATAAAGGTCCTCGGTGGGCCAAGTCCACAACATGTACTGGACTAGTTAAAAAGTCGTTCACAGCACAATTCTATTGTCTTTTTTATTTATTTTTATTTTTTATTTTTATTTTTTAGGCATCACTGCCCTAAGGTGGTGGGAGTAGGAGGCCCAGCCTTTGCTCCCGTGAGCTGGAATTGAACCTCCATCCCAGTGGGCCGCAGTCCCGCGCACAACCACTACGCCACCGGGGCTCAGCCCCCAATTCTATTGTCTTTTAATCCCATATTTTCCATGAACTTATTTTTCCCCCAACAGTTTTTTTTTTTCTTTTGCATCACTGCCCTCTGGTGGGAGTGGGAGGCCAGCCTTGCTCTTGGAGAGCTGCTGCTGTATTTAAACTGCCAAGCCAGTGGGCCGTAGTACCACCTTCAGCCACTACGACACCGGGGCTCAGCCCCTCCCCACCCCCAACAGTTTTATTGATACATAATTTACCTAGCTTACAATGCAGTTCATTCAGTCATATCAAGGAGAATTGTACAATTATTACCACATCAATTTTAGGGCATTCCCTCTCCCCATGGTTAAATTCTCTGTAAAGTGAGTGGTGCAATCACAGTCCATTCTCGGGCTCCCTGCCCCTCCTGTGTTCATTATTTACCCCCCAAATCCCAAATCCCCTTTCCCTCCCCATCATCCCTGTCCCCTACGTCTTCTATCAGTTATTATCATTACGCGTCCACCAGAAAACAATACCAAAGTCACACTAAGGTGATAAGAAGCAAGTCATAATAGTATAAAGACAAAAACAAAGAATAATGTGCCAGAGGCAAAGGACCCCCACTGACATTTAAAAAGACTAAGCTGCCTTCCTTACGACAACTGTGTCAGGTGTCCCAGTGTTTGGGCTAGCCCTTTGTGGGGAGGACTCGTCAAGGAGGGGCTGTGGCATTTAGTTGTGCATCCCCGTGTTGCTCGTAGATTTGGCTGAGATCCATGGCCCCCTCAGGTAGAACAGAGGCAAACACTGTCTGCCTGTGCCGCCTTTATGGTCACTTTCAGGGCCCCGCCCAATGTTGTTGCTGTTTGGGCTTTCGTCCTCCAGACCTTGCACGTCCTAGAACCTGCACTGCTCCCTCAGATGTGCACGTCTTCCCTACCTTTGACGTTAGGGAGGGATATAAGGATTTTATGCACTGTCCCTTAATTTGGGTTTCTCTGATACATCCTCCTGATTAGATTAAATTCTCAGGTGCCACACTCCGAAGCTCGCTGTGCCTGACCCTCCTCGGGGACCTTCATTTAGATGACTTTGATCATCTGGCGACCATTGCTTCCACATTTTTTTTTCCTGCTGCAGTTATGACCCAGCTGCAGCCCACCGAGCCCCAAGGACAATATTCCTGCTCAGACAGCCAATGCACAGAGAGAAGGACCGTAGGGCTGGCCCCACTGTGAGACACGATGTCCCTCATCCAAAGTGCTATGGGGGGCAACACTGGTGACACCGTGCAGGAATTGTATCCAATCTGACCTATCACACCGGGCTGAAACACGGCGGGTGTGCAACGGAGCAGCAAGGGGAACAAAGCAATGAAGTCTCTGGGGAATACCAAAAATAGACTTGGGAACCAGAGTGTGGCACCCCTTTAGACTCAACCGGAAAACACTCCTCTCGGCTAAAAAAACACACATGGCACATATTTTATTTTTGTTGGGGTTGTTTTGTCTTTTTCTTTTGTTGCTTTGTCTTTTGGGTGTGTGCTTATTAAGTCTATATTGTCTTTGCATGTCTATGCAGATAAGATAGAGGGGACAGACGATCTGGAGGGGATAAAAACAGGGCCAACAGTTGGGAGAGGAGGAGGGGGGAAGGAGGGGGTGATTTTAACCAACTCAAAGACAAGGGAACAACAATTGATCTAAAGCGGATAGGGTGTAGGATGCCCGGTGGGGCTTGATCAAGGGCAATGTAGCCAAGAGGAAACCCAAGGGAAGGCCAAGCATGGTAATGGAACAAGAGGAAAGTAAGAGGAAATAGAGTGACTGTTCTCAACCTGTGGCTTATGACCCCTTTTAGAGTCAAATGACCCCTTTCAGGGGTCACCTGATTCATAACTGCAGTAAAATACAGTTGTGCAGTAGCAATGAAAATAATTTTATATCCTACTCCCACCACCGGAGAGCAGTGATGCCCAAAAAACTTAAAAAAAAAAAAAAAGAGAAAATAATTTTATGGTTGGGGGTCACCACAACATGAGGAACTGTATTAAAAGGTCACGGCAGTAGGAAGGTTGATAACCACTGAAATAGAAGATTCAGGAGACAAAGGACATTTACAGAGGTCTAAATACAGGCATGGACATGTGTAAATATATATGTAAAATGATAGGGAAATAGATCTATGTACATATATATTAAGTATTAACACAGCAGGCAGACATTGGGCCTCTACTCAAAGTATTCCCTCAACGCAAGAACACTTTGTCCTAATAATCTGGCACTCTGTGATGCTCACCTTCCTGACATGATTGCTGAAGACAAAGTGGGTGCATAAGCAAATGTGGTGAAAAAAACTGATGGTGCTTGTGTTAGTCCAGGTAGACTAGAAAAACAAATTCATAAACATGCATGTGGATATAAGGGAAAGGTGTATATACAAGAGAATGGAACATTGAGAAAGCATCCCAACCCAGTCCACATCCATAAGTCTGATATTAGCCCATTATGTCCAATACCAATCTAAAAAGTCTTCTTCCGACTCACGAAGCACGTGCAATGACACCCGGACAATCACAGGCCAGTGAGTGCAGAATCTTGTGTATCCAGTGGTGGTAGAAGCATCTCAGTGCTGGCAGAGGTCTCCCCGTGACCTCCCAAGCATCTCAGCACTGGCAGTCTCCACATGACTTCTCCGGTCCTAGAGGTCTGGTTCCATCAGGGTAAGCCCATGTGGCTTCTGCTCCGGCTCCTCCAGAACTCAGGGCCTACCAGCATGCTGCCATCTTGTCTTGTCAGTAGAGTGTCCCCAAGCAACTGAATTCATAATCTCTCACCTCTGGGGGGTGGAGGGGAATCATGAGATTTCCCAGAGTTCTCAGAGAAAGCCCTGCCCCCACACACGGAGATCTCATTGGCTACCTCCAGATTGACAAGCTAGACTCCACCTCTACACGCCCAATCATGAAATTGGCACATGACTGCTACAGTACTCCACTATCAAGAGATAAAGTGGGGGAAGAAAAGATATAGTTAGTGGACTATAAAAGATATAGTGTCTGTGGTCTTAAAGGTTTGAAGATAAACAAGTGGCCATCTACCTGAGAAGCTACAAAGCCCACATGAAAGAAGCCCACCAGCCTGTGTAATTATGAGGTAGTGCTGAGATCAGGTGTCAGGCATCAAAAACCCAGAACTAAAAAACCACATCGATGTGAATGAGGGGGAGGGTGGAATAGAGACCCAAAGCACATCTGTAGACAATTGGACACTCCCTTACAGAAGATGAGCCAGTCAGGATGCATCGTAACACCAATCAAACATAACAACTTTTCTCTAGTTCTTTAACATTTCCTCCCCGCCACTATCAGGACCCCAGTTCTACCTTACAAATCCAGCTAGACCAGAGCATGGACACTGGTAGAGAGAAGAGCTGGAAACACAGGGAATCCAGGACAGATAAACCCCTTGGGACCAATATGAGAGTAGCAATATCAGGAGGTTAAGGGGAAGTGGGGGGGGGGCAGATAAAAGGGGAATCGATCACAATTCCCTCCCAGGGGAATAGACAACAAAAAAGTGAGTGAAGTGTAAGACAAGAAAACAACAACAAATGTTATAAATTATCAAGGGTCCATGAGGGAGGGGAGATGGGGGGGGGGGGAGGAAATGAGCAGATACTAAGGGCTCAAGTAAAAAGAAAACACTTTGAAAATGATGGTGGAAACATATGTACAAATGTGCTTGACATCATGGATATATGTATGGATTGTGATAAAAGCCTCCAATAAAAAAATTTTAATTACTTGTTGATGGGGAAATGCACCAGTGCTACTTGTTGTTTGGGTTTTCTCATTTAATAAAATGTATTGAAGACATAAATTGAGTGATTGAAGAAAAAACAGACAAAAACATTTTGAAATTCTGTGAGCAGGAACCTGTTTGGAAATGAAGGCAGGATGGTTCTTGGGGTGGATCCTAAACCTACTGCCTTCTGAGAGCAGAACCTTTCTTAATAGCTAAAATCGGAAATAACTTGCCAGTTCATAGAAGAGTGGGCTAAAATAACAAACCACTCATTGCTCAATTCTGCCTCAGAGTGACCTTCTAGGACTGGGTGAAACTAGTCCAGAGTTTCTGAGGCTGTAAATCTTTATGGACGCGGCCCTATCTTTTTCCCTCAGTGTCGCTGGTGAACCACTGACCTTCAGCTGCAGCCCAATGTAGGAAAGTTAGGTGGCTAGACTTAGGGACTGCCAGTGTCTCTCCCATGCCTCAAAGGCCCCCAGAGAGGAAGTTCTTAAGAATGAGGTGGCCATTAGATACCTATAAAGACCCCAAACTGAGCCTGCTCATACTCAAACCCCAACCAGATGGGAGGTACACCTGAGCGGTCCGAACTTGAACTTGGGCCCCCAGGTGGGCTCAACGTGGCCAAGGTAGTCAACCAATACCTTCCACCACACCTCCCCCAGCCAGGCGGTGGGCTGGAGGCAAAGTGGGGAGCATGCTCTGGGACGCTCTCTTCCGTTCTCTGGCCCAGTTCTCTTGCTCCTTTCTCCCTCGACACCTCTGACCTGGGATCCCTCCCCCATCTCATCACATGAGGTAAAACTTTAATCAAAAAAGAATGAGAACCCAAGGCCTTTCAGGATCAACAATGGAGAAACAGGGCGAGGATTATACGCTGTCTGATACAACCACACCAGGGAAAAACATTAAGGGTGTGCAGCAGAGTGTGGAGCTCCAGATGGAGTGACAGGAATAAACCTTGGGACCAGGGAGTGGCACCCCATCTGACTCAACCAGGGGACACTCCTGGAGGTCAATGAACAGACCTTGAATTATTTACAGGCTTTTATAGCGTTATTATTTTTTACATATATATTAAAAAAGCGAGAAAGAGAAAGGGAAGCTTAAATAATGATTTCCCACAAGGTGGGAGGAATGACGTAGAAGTCCAGAGAGGCCAGGGCGAGGGAGAGTGGGAAGGGGTAGGAGAGAGGGAAGATGAGAAGGTTCGTTGTATCTTTTTCTATGCCGGATACATATTTCTAAAATATTCAGTATTGTTATTTCTACCTAAGAAAAACAAGTTGCAGTGGTGATATGAAGAAATTAAAGCAAGTGGCTGGGCTGGGGTCGGGGAAGATTGCCTGAGCAGGAACAGAACGGGGAGGGGCCAGAAAGCATCGACCCAGCCCTGTGAAGTCACAAGCGTTGGAAATCCACAGTGACCATTTTGCTGGGGGCGTGTTAGCCTTGAGGTTTGCTACTAACTCCAGTACCAGCTCTGACCCAGACATCTGTGATGGATGATGGGGTTCTCGTGGGCTGATGTGCAGAAGCAGATCATCATGTTGAATAAGGAAAGCGCTAAGCCCACAAAGGGAGATAAAGCAGCTATTTAAGGACCTCAAAAATCATTAACTGTCCTCTGGAGTGCTGAGATCCGCTCTTTCACACACACTCGTGGGAAACACAGGACCTGGAAGAAAGTGTATGTGACCTGTTCCTAGCATGTGACCTGTTCCTAGCATTCATCACCACAGAGCTCAGCATGCCAGCCCTGGGGAGAGGCACGCCTGCACAGTCCCAAGATATGGAAAATGCCAAATGCACATATTCAGCAGGAAGGATGTCTCTCCACCTCCACCCTCTATAAAATGATAATATAACGCTGTCTCCTACAGAATGCCTATCTCCAAGCTCCCTTTTTCTCTTATTCTTTTTTAAAAAATCATTTTCTTGAGGGCTCTTATACTTCTTATAACAATTCATACAACCACTGTATCAAGCACATTTGTACATACATTGTCACCATCATTTTCAAAACATTTTCTACCTATTTGAACCCTTAGTTTCAGCTTCTCTTTTCCCCTCCCTCCCTCATCCTTCCACCCTTGGAGCCCCTTGATAAATTATAAATAATTATTATTTTTATATCCTGCACCAACCACTGTCTCCCTTTCCCCATGGTTTCTGTTGCTTGTGCCCCTGGAGACGGGGTGGTGCTGGTGCTGGTGGAGGTGGAGGTGGTGGTGGTGGTAGAGGTGGTAATGGAGGTGGAGGTGGTGGTGGGGGTGCTGGTGCTGGTGGTAGAGGTGGTGGCAGTGGTAGCAGTGGTGAGGTGTTCATCACTGCGGTCTGTTCCCCCTTCCTCCCCTCCTCTCTCTACCTTCCCTCTACCCTTCTGGGAGTATTGATACTCCCAATCCTATTCCTGGATTTTGCATGTCCTGCGCTCTTCTCTCTTATCTGTACCTGTGCTCATGCTCTGTTCTAGCCCACAGTGAAAGGCAGGGCTGGGATCACGATAGCAGAGAGTGAGGAAGCCTCAAGGAACCAGAAGAATATTGTGTGGTTCATCAATACTTTACTGGACCCTGATTGACTCATCCTTTGTCTTCCTTCACAGAGAGGATGTGCCATTGTTGATAGATGAGCTTTGGATTTCTGCTCTAACTCCCCTTGTTCTCAACAATATGTTTGCTTGTTTGTTTGCTTGTTTGTGTGTGGTCTTCAGATGCTTGTTACCTGGTTCTGGTGATACCTCATAATCATAGGCTAGTGTGCTTCATCCATGGGGGCTTGTTACTTCTCAGCTGGATGGCTGCCTTTAAGACCCCAGATGCAATCTTGTTCAGTAGCCAGGAACCATCAATTTCTTGGGTGCACATTTGCTTATGCACCCATTTTGTCTTCAGTGATTGAGCGGAGAGGGTGAGCATCACAGAACACCAGGTTGCTAGAACACAGTGTTCTTACATTGAAAGAGGGCATGAGCAGAGGCCCAAAGTCCATCCACTACTTCAGTGTATTACCATATAAATATATGTACATAGGCCAATCCCTCTATTTTCTATGAACTAATATACCTACATATGTACACACCTTTGCTTATACCTCTAGTCATAGCTTTGCTCCCTAGATTGTTTCTCTGTTTCCTTTTAACTTCCTACTGCTACTGGGGGCTCTTACAGCTCTTATAACAATTCTTACATCAATTGCATCAAGCACATTTATACATATGTTGTCATCATTATCTCCAAAATATTTTCCTTCTACTTGAGCCCTTGGTCAGCTCCTCTTTTACCCCACCCTCCCACCATTATGACCCTTTGATAAATTATAAATTACTATTATTTTCATATCTTATACCATCCATTGTCTCCCTTCACCCATGAGTCTGTTGTTTGTCCAGGGGGTGGGACGGCGGGGTGGGCAGGCATGGTTATACATCAATCATTGTGATTTGTTCCCACTTTCTCCCCCTTCTCCCCCCACCTTCCCTCTACTCTTATGGTATCGATACTCCCACTATTGTTTCTGAGGGGTTTATCTGTTCTGAATTCCATGTGTCGAGAGCTCTTATCTGTACAAGTGTGCTTACTCTGATCTAGCCAGATTTTTAAGGTAGAACTGGAGTCAGGAGAGTGGGTTGGGAGGAAGCATTTAAGAACTCATTTTTTGGTCTGAGCCCTGGTAGCATAATGGTTGAGTGCGGGACTGCGGCCCACTGGCTTGGTGGTTCGAATACAGCCGCAACTCTCCGGGAGCAAGGCTGGGTAGCTTCCACGACCACCAGAGGGCAGTGATGCCCCCTCCCAAAGAAAGAATTCACTCTTTGTGGTTAGCAGACGGACACATGCTCCAAGAACTCATGCTTTATTTTTAAGAACTCATTCTTAAGGATCAATTTGCACCTCTTGTGTCCCTTGAAAGCTCAGGATATTCCAGATGAACACATTGCCCACTTTAACGTGTGCTTATTAACAAGAGGCTTGCAGGTCTCGGTACAATAAAACCCTGTAGCTGAATAAACTCAATAAACACTCTCTTGTCTGGATAATGGACTCTTGTCTGCACCCTGGTTTTCTATCTTCTCTCTTTCTTTCATAATAGTGCCTCATTGGCAGTGGGCCTGGATGCCACACACAAAATTGCTGCTTTTCTACAAAAGCAAAGAGAAAGAATGAGCTGACCATCGGGGGCAACTTTGTACTGTGGCAAAATGAATTGTCTGCATTTGTAAGGAATAAGAATCTGGATCACTAGAAAGCTGGTTCCTCTGTGCCACCTAGTCTTTCCGTCTTATCCACCACCAGCGCTGGTCCCAAGCATCTCTCCCTCCAACGGCTCAGCTTGCAGCCCAAGCAGCTGGCTCAGTTCTGTTAACTGCTCTCTGATGTCAGGCCCCTGCACTGATCCATCCCTTCTCCATTGCTCACTGCCAGCGGAGCAGTTCTGAGAGCACTCAAAGAGCACCTTTGTGGTGCCATTTTTTCTGCCAGCAGCCGGGAAGTCTCTAAATGCTGTGCTTCATCTGTTTCTAGATTTCAATGATGAGTTACACGGCAGGACCTCTCTCACCAGATTGAACCAGTCCGCCATTGCTCATAGAATGTCAATCAGCTCCCTTCGCTGACATCGAGTGGATTCGGACTCTCTAGGGGCTCACAGCGACTCCACAGGGCTCATAGGGATTCTATAGGAAGGACAGAGTCGAATGGCACCTGCGGGTTTCTGAAAATGTCACTTTACGACGGTACAAAGTCTCATCTTTCTTGAGGGCTCAATAATGACCAGTCAAAATATCAAAACTGCCAGCTGTCTCTGCCTCCCTGCGAATCAGAATCTACATTTTTAACCAGATCCCCAGACTTAGCAAATCTGTAGGAGAACTCAAGTTCTCGGCAGGGGTTCCACCCAGAAAGAACTCACTGGTTGGCAGCCCTGAGGGAATGAGACACCCTTGGTGACAAGGTTTTCAAGAGTTGTTGCCCAGACCCCTGCTGACCTGCCTCTAAATGGGTCTCTAACACCTCTGACCTCAGGAGAAGACGTGAAGAAACCAAGTATCAGACCTTTGAGGAAACTGGAGTCCAGATGCCAACAGAGTCTTGTATGCTCTCCATCCCACCCCAAAAAGTTTGAGGACCCTCATGGGAAGGTGAGTGTGGGAAGACTTCTGATCAGAGCCTGTGCTGTGCTCGTTTTTGTTGTTGTTGTTGTTGTTGTTTTGTTTTGTTTTTTGGGCATCACTGCCCTCTGGTGGTGGGAGGAGGAGGCCCAGCCCCACTGCTGGAATTGAACCTCCGTCCCAGTGGGCCGCGGTCCCGCGCACAACCACGACGCCACCGGGGCTCAGCCCGCTGTGCTCATTTTAAAAAGCAAACCACACTGAGAGGATGTCAACCCAGAGGACAGGGAAGAACTGTCCCTGTGAGTTTCTGAGCTTGTCACTCTTCATGGGAGCCAAAACTCGATCTTTCTCACTCAGAGCGGCTGGTGGGTTCGAACCGTTTAGTTGGCTATTTACTCTATTTACTTAGAAACTCAAAGTGTAACAACTAAGCTCTCTTAAAAGATCTGTAAAAAAAAAAAAAAAGAAGAAGAAGAAGAAGAAGACGTGAGCTGGAGCCAAAGACAGAAAAGGGAAGAGATTATTGGCAGAGGGAGTAGCATGTACTTCAAAACAGCCATGTACTTGAAGACAGCTCTTGAAATGCCCTTTGGAAGGATGCATGTCACGCCACTCCTCTTGACAGTGTCATAGGAAACCACACGATTGATTCTGATCCTGAAAATGACCAAGACCACTCCATTGTTTAGGGTAAAGGTCATGGGGCTAGAGGCCGAAACAATAAAATGAAACAGCAGAGAAGACTTCTTAAGCAACCCCACCGTAAGTCCTGAATCGAATCCCAGAACTTAAAGAGCAAGCTGAGAAAGATAAGTGCTGTAAGTTAAATGTAGGTAGAGCACTATGCAAATTTCTGGTAGTACAATAATTCATGACTTCATCAAGACAGAGGCTTAAAACCTGGGGTTTTAATTGAGATTTCATTGGGAGTCTGTATTCCTAAGAGCAAAATCTGAAAGGACATCCCCCAAACCTTAGACTCAAGAAAGGGTAAGGAAATGGTAGGCTGCAGAGGGTGACATTACTATGTTATCCTGGACTTCCTGAGAAATGGAGTCTGAGGTAAAGATGAGATAGATGTGAATATACCCACTCCTCACTCATCAACACGGTTAGGTTCCAAAGACAGTCTTAGGGCTGAGCCCCGGTGGAGTAGTGGTTGTGCACGGGACTGCGGCCCAGTGGGATGGAGATTCAATTCCAGCTCCACAGGAGCAAAGGCTGGACCTCCTATTCCCACCAGTGATGCCCAAAAAACAAAAAACAAAAAACCAAAGGCAGTCTTTAAGTGAAAATCAGTGTCGTTCAAAAATGAAAAATGCCCAGACTGGAACACAAAAATGGAGAATGGCTATATCATTACACAACTGCCAACCTACAACACTATAAAACTCTCAAATGTCTTCCTTATTGAACACCAAACCTCGTCATTCCATAGCTGCCAAACCACTAAGACTCATGGCCAACCGAGTTGACACTTAGCCTTAACATCACAGCCAGTGTCAATCTTGTCTTACACTTGGATGTTCATCACTGCTAGATGAATGTCACCAGTATACAAAACCGATAGATAATTCTAGATATTGTCATAAATACAAAATGTCAGGTAAATGAGTATTTGATAAACGAGGTGCGGGCATCCTCGATGTGTAAGGCACAATTCACATCTGTGAGGCGTCAGTGAGAGGGGAAGGAAAGGAAAATGAAGCAGGAAAGGGTGAGAAAGCGCACCAAGTTCTATGCTGCCGCACTGGGGCCTGTTCCTGAGTTTCTTAGAAGACTTAGGTCAAGTTTCTCAGCAGACCCCATGAAATGTTTTGGGATGGTGAATCAGACTTTTGAAAAGTTGCTCAGAGTGCATTGTCCTAGATTGTCTCGTCAGTGGAAGGTTCTTTCCCTTCTTCCGTAGGAATAACAGAGGAGAGAGTCAGGCTTGCCAAAGAAGCAAAGAAATTCATTCCAAAGAATGCCTTCCAAGAGGAGATGTGGAGCCCCCCAAGTTAACACAGACAGACCTCTTCTCTCCAAACAAAGGATGGGGAGAGGTTGTTCCCGGGACTTCAGGGACAGACAGGGGGTGGGGTGTCCCAATAAGGGTACACAGCTGTAGGAAGAAGCAGGCTAAAACACATGATCAAGAATAAGAACAAGGGTTATGATGTTGCAAGCTTAGGCAATAATAAGATGTGGGGTGAGTAAGCAAATGAAGACACACATCATCTTCCAAGGACACGCAGGCTGAAATACTCCCAGTTTAGGCAATAGCAAGATGTGCTATTGGAGTGCTGTGAAAATCAATGCATGCTGGCCTGGGCAGTTTCTGTTAGAGGCCAACTGATTCCACATGCAGGGATGGAAAAATCTAGCCTGTACCCTAACCTATCTCAAGGGAGGGGTTAATTATTTACTGGATTTCTCTTATCTGTCATGAGTGTTTCACTCTACATGCAAGTACAAAGAAGTGTTTGTACTTCTTTCAAAGGGACTTGATGATAGTGAATATGTGTGTGTGTGTGTGTGTGTGTGTGTGTGTGTGTGTTCAGAGGATCCAGACAGTAGGCTTCAGGTGGCAGCCCCACTGCAGGGGCACCTGAGAGAAGGCAGACAGTCAAGGTTCATGAGACAGAGGAGGCTGAGAGGTTCTGAGGCATCGCCTATGATCTGTCTGATACAACAACCTTAGCGGCTGGAATCTGATTACCACCGAGACTGTGACTCGGAAGTTGCAAACTTAAACCCCTCTTGGGGCTTGTAGGTCACCTCAAAAAAGGAAGTGAATTAGATGTGTTGCAGGTTCAAATAAATGGCAGCCGCTGTGATGTCTTGAGATGAGAAGATTCTTTATTCATCTAGCTGGGCTACTGAGAAACTAAAGACATTTTCCCTCAGAGCAGCCCTGAGTGGACTTCTCGGTCCATTTTTAAAAGCCCCAAACTCATTTATTACCTGTGTAGGATTCAAGCAAGCGTGAACAAAAGCGGAAAGCAAAATTAACGGATTCACTGTAACTTTAAGAAGAGGACGCATGCATCAGCAGGTACATTCCTTATCACAAAAGAAACAATACCGACATTGATGACAGCATCCTGGTTATCATGACAAGATTAGCTATACCATTCAGATGACAGCATCAAAAGAAACAGTGTTGGAAAATAATTCAGACAGATGATATACTGAAGAATAGTCAAAACAAATTGTATTGTCCTGAGCCTGAGAATAAAGTTAATCACCAACAGATACTTTCCCATAAGGGGAGGGAGAATGGACAGGCCAACTAGTAGTCAACTTTCTGAGTTGAGAGGGAGGAACAGGCAAGTCGTTTGCTAGTTTGCCTCAGATGGGCATGGCTGTAAACTGGAGGGTCTCCCACTGGCCTTCTGGTTCCACTCTGTGCTTGATTTGATTTTTAATATTCTGTGGATGTTTTTTTTTTTCATATCGGAGGTTGTCCCTATTGTATTTTGTTATTTTTTGTAGCCTTCTCGTCTTTTTCTATGCTTTTTAGTATATGAAACTGAAGATAAGTGATTCTAGAAAGATAATAACTAGAATAAGAGTTCCTGGGGGTACAGTGGGGGGTGGGGGGACCTTGGGGAGCTGATATCAAGGAGGTCATGAAGCTTAAAGTGTTTTGAAACTGATTATGGTAGCAATTGTATAGCACCACTTGATATGATTGAATTATGGAATAGTATGTTGTCTGAATTAGCTCCTAATAAGATGGTTTTTGGGGGCGAAAAGTTTCAATGTGATCATTAATATTCCTATTTGGTGGCCTGAAGCCGAAAGTTAATTGCTTATTCCCATCTTTCCTGCTTAGGAAACAAAACTAAATCATACTAAGATCCTAAAATAAAATGGAATTAAATCTATTTTTTTTTAATGCACTAAACAAAGATTCTCAACCTGTGGGTTGCCACCCCTTTGGGGGTCGAATGTCCCTTTCACAGATGTCACCCAATGCATCACACTAGCAAAATGACAGTGATGAAGTAACAACAAAAAAATGTTATCGTTGGGGGGTCACCACCACATGAGGAGCTGTGTTAAAGGATCGGGGCATTTGGAAGGCTGAGAGCCCCTGGTCTTAATGATCCCTGGTCCTTAACCAAATCTTCACCTGCTTCCAGGTTGACAACAACATGTCCTTAGAATGTCAGTGAGTCAGCATGGGGAGGGCCAAGACAAAGAAGCCCCAGACCACATTGACATGTAGTGGTCCATCTAACCAGGAAGCCGCTGCCATCCGCCCGTCCTTCAGAGAGGAAGTGAGACACCACAGCAGATGACCGACCATCAGCCGGGAAGAAGGGAATCCTGGGGGCTGAAGTGAAGGTCGGATCAAGCACAAAAGCAAAGACAAACAAACAACCACAACAGAATAACCCTGCAGAGATGCCACTGAGACACTGAGGACACCAGGACCCTTGACGAAATCAGAGGACAATAGAAATAAGATAGGACAGAAACAAAGCCATCCAGGTTTTTTTTCTTCTCTCTCTTTCTCAACTCCCTCCCAGCCCAAGGCCAACTTCCAAAGAAGGCATTTTGCATTTTCAGCAATCTCAAGCTCCCAAGAGGGCAAAGTGGGGCCGCCTGAGCCCTTCAAACACATGACCACCAGGGAGTACTGACCAGGCCCTGCTCTGTTGCTTCGATGGGGAGTCGGGAGTAACAGTCGGCAGCCTTTCACAATGCCCTCCTTCTTGCTTCATAGCCATCCTCAACTGCTCGTTACACAATCGAACCCGAAGATTCTGGCTCTCAGCACTTTGTGCGTCCGAAAGGTTAAGGGCAAGGGAGATAAGGGTCAGTGTAAGATATGAAAACCATAATGATTTATGATTTATAAAGGGACCACGAGGTGCGCACAGGAGGCAAAAAGAAAAAGAAGAGCTGACATCCAAGGTTCAAAAGGAAATCAATTTCTAGAAAGTAGTGATGACATATATACACATGTGCTTGATGCCATGGATTGTTACAAGAGCTGGAAGAGCCCTCAATAAAATGTTTTTTTTTAATTGAATTTCATTTAAAAAATAGAAAAAAGAAGAAGAACATGTAAAGACATATGAGGATGCTAGGGGAGTGGGACCCAGTAGAATTGTCCAGAGCTGTCCTCCAGAGACTTGGGTGTTTGAGTAACTTTCTTTTTCTTTCTTTTTCTTTTTAGGCATCACTGCCCTCAGGTGGTGGGAGTAGGAGGCTCAGCCTTTGCTTCTGGGAGCCAGAATTGAACCTCCATCCCAGTGGGCCGCAGTCCCGCGCATAACCACTATGCCACCGGGGCTCAGCCCCTTGAGTAACTTTCTATTCAGATACAATTTCAAACTTATTAAAGTATCACTAAGCATAGTACAGAGAACATCCAGGATGCCCTTAACTTCATTGTCAACATTTTACTTGATTTGGTTTACCGTTTGTCCTCCATATATGTACATGCGGCACACATACACACATACAATGTACAGCCATGTAACTAGCCATGTCCCCATCCGCATATTGCTATTTCTCTGAATCATGCCAGAGTCAGTTGCAGACATTAACCCCTTCCTTGACCTCTCAACATTTATTTTATTTTATTTTATTATTTTATTTTATTTTTTTATTTTGGGGGGGCATCACTGTCCTCAGGTGGGAGTAGGAGGCCTAGTCTTGCTCCTGCAGAGCTTGCTCCTGGATTTGAACCGCCAAGCTAGTGGGCTGAAGTCCCGCACACAACCACTATGTCCCCAGGACTCAGCCCACAATGTGTATTTTCTAAGAACATAACTGCAGTACACTCATCAAAAGTAGTTAATTTTATATTGAATATTGATACCATACTGCTTTTCCTCAACTATTGTCCTCTGTCCCAATCATGTTTCTTAACACCGATTCCCCCTTTGGTTGAAGGCTTCCTCGAGGGTCACAGGTAGCACTTCTCTTTAGGGGAAACAAAACTCAACTGTGGCTGTTGAGTGGCATCTGACTCACAGGATCCGGCAAGTGGCAGAGTAGAACTTTGCTCCCTACGGTTTTCACAGGTTGGATTTTCAGCAGAAGCTCCCCAAGCTCTTCTAGATCTGAGTATCTCCAAGGGAACTCAACCCTGTAATCTTGTGGTCAGCTGCCAATGAGTTCACCATTTGAGACTACACAGGCAGCCCCCTCTATAATAGGGATGGCTCTTTGTCTCTCTCTCAACACATGCATGGAGCTCTCTAGAGGCCTGGTGGCAGAGTGGTTATGCTTTGGGTTAGGGAGACCAAGAGGTTAACGGTTCGAAGCCAGCAGCCACTCCTCAGAAGAAACACAGACTTTCTACTTTTGTAAAGAGTTTCATCTTGGAAACCCTATTCTACATTATAAGCATTTTAGTGGATTTCAAAAGAATCTTTTTTTTTTTTTTAGGCATCACTGCCCTCAGGTGGTGGGAGTAGGAGAAGAATCATTTTTATGGACGGTTTTTTCATTTTAAATTTGCACTGAAATATAGGTCAAAACTGGGACTTAGCGCTTTCTTCGTAGGAAAGCTCTGTTTGAACCACAAGCAGCCGTCATGGCATGGTGTTTTAGGCGGCTACCCACAAGACCGGCAATTTGAAACCACCAGCTTCTCTAAAGTGAACAGTGCAGGCTTTCCCCTCCCACAAAGTCTCAGAAAAGTCACAAATGCAAGAGAAATAAAAAATGTAATGTTTCATATAGTGAGTTTCATGAATGAATAAATAAATATTACATGCATAGTGCTATCTAAATCAGTGATTCTCAACTTGTGTCACGACCCCTTTAGAAATTGAACAACCCTTTCACAGGGGTTGCCTGAGACCATTGGAAAACACATATTTCCAACGATCTTAGGAACTGAGACACCACTCCTCTATCTCCAGGCAGGTCCTATACCAACATACAAGGTCTTGGTGTGAAGACTGTTATCCACACTACACCATGTTTCAAGACAAAATTTAATTTATTTGTCATTGGAAATAAATATTTCACGATATATAATTACATCTTATTTTTGTGATGAATCATCCTTGTTTCACTGCGCTCAATTTGTAACAATGAAAATACATCCTGCATATCAGATATTTACATGACGATTCATCACAGTAGCAAGATTATGGGTATGAAGTAGTAATGAAAATGATGTCATGGTTGGACTCACTGCCACATGAGGAACAGTCTGAAGGGTCAAGGCATGAGAAAGGTGGAGAACCCCTGGCCTAAATGTTCATCCCTATCGATGGAATGAGCCTTACTGTGGGAGCTTAGAAGACCCTGTTGAGCAAATAAACTTTTAAAAGAAGCGAGGCAAGCCCATGTTACAGAGGACCCTGATGTCAAGTGCCATTTTCAACCATTTCACCAAACTCAACAAAATATTAGGTGTGATTCTGCCAACCTGGTTCAAATGGACCGAAACTCACCACTGGATGTACCTATCTTGAATTTCACACAGAAAATCACCCCAAAAACCCAAAACAAACAAAGACAAGTAAACAAACCCAAAACCCAACAATGGTGACAAAACAAAACAAAGTAAAGCATCAATTGGGAAAAAAAGCAGAAAATATTAAAAACTGAAATAACTTTAAATTGAGTCAAAAGGGGTGTCAAATAATAAGGTGCTATATTTTTTCTTTTTTTATAAATCATTGTGTGCTCACAGAACTCTATTTTTTTCACATCTCTGCCCCACAGAACTCTTATCACAATCCACACATAAAAGTGTTACATTTTAACTTAATACATGAGCAATAATTGACTTTTCAATACTCTGTTTGATGGCAAGTGTAGTAGCTACATAATCAGGTGTCAATTTGAGGATTAAGGGGTGGAGTCTAGGCTGTCAATCAGGATATTGCCAATGAGGCCTCTAAGTGGGCATGGCCTTCTCCTGAGGATTCTGGGAACTTAGGTATTTCCTCCTTGGCGATGTGGAAGACACACTTTCTCTCTCTCTCTGCTCAGTCTCTGTGAGACATCCTCATCAACAAGCCGGACAGAGACAGGCTGATGGTAGTCAGAGCCATGGAACTGAAGGAACCACATGGAGACCCCTGCCAGCACTGAGATACCTCTGCCACCACTGGATCCACAAGACTTCCCACCCACTGACCTGTGACCATCCTGCATTAGGTGTCATTGCATGTGTTTGGTGAATCTGAAGAGGACTTTATAGATTGGTATTGGACATATGGGCTAATATCAGATTTATGGACCTGATCTGGACTGGGCTGGGATGTTTTCTGAATATTCAACTGCTCTTGTATATAAAGCTCTTTCTTTTTTTTAAGTCATTTTACTGGGGGCTCATACAGCTCATCACAATCAATACATACATCTATCGCATGCAGACCACATTTGTACATTTGTTGCCATCATCATTCTCAAAACATCCTCCTTCTACTTAGGCCCTTGGAATCAGCTCCTCATATTTCCCCTCTCTCTCCACTCACCCTCCCTCAAGCCCTTAATTATTTACAAATTATTATTATTTTTTCATATCATACACTGTCTGATGTATCCCTTCACCTACTTCCCTGTTGCTCAGACCCCAGGGAGGCTATATGTAGATCCCTGCAATGGGTTCCCTCTTTCTACTCCACCCTCTCTCCACCCTCTTATTATCACCACTCTCACCACTGATACTGAAGGGATTATCTGTCCTGAATTCCCCATGTTTCTAGCTCCAGTGTACATCCTCTGGTCTAACCAGATTGGTAAGGTAGAAGAATTGGGATCATGAAAGTCAGGGGAGGTTGGAGAGAGCATTTTAAGAACTAGAGGAAAGTTGCATATTTCATTGCTGCTACACTGTACCTTGACTGACTCATTTCCTCCCTGCGACCCTTCTGTAGGGGGATGTCGCTTCACCTACCAATGGGCTTTGGGTCCCCAATCTGTACTCCGCCTCATTTATAATGATACAATTAACATTTAATTTCATTTTCCCCCAGGCTTCCTGAAGCGCCTCCGATATAAAAGCTGATCTCCCTAACGGTTCTTCCCTCGAAATTTCTTTTACAACCAAGATGTATGGAATGACTGGAAGGCAGGCTTTGCAGAGGGTGCAGGAAACTAGCCAGGAACAAGCCTGGTTTTAACCTCAGACTCTGCTCCAGTGGGAACCAGTGGCCCTGGACAAGCCTCTGTTCCTTCTTTCAGTTGTAACTAGGGATAATGGAATTATATCCCCATTTCGCAGGCCCATCCATACACAGGCACGAGAGGATCAAGTGCGAAATGGAGAGGTGGAAAGTGTCGCTGTTGGTTCCCTTCAACTTGAAACAAGCATTCTGCAGGACTGGCACCTCGGGGGCTGGCTTGGGGGATGGTTTATTCACTTGAACCCCACCTCTAAAATGACCAGTTGTCTAAAGCAGTGGGGCGTGGCATCACGACAACCTGAAGGGTGGGCAGAAGCAGATCAAAATACTGCTTGCTGCCCCCCAGGCAAGAAGTCCTGGTGACACAGCGGTTAAGCACTGGCTGCTGATCTTTTTAAGCAAAAGGTTGAAGGTCCCAGTCCACACGGGCAGGAGGGTCTGCAGCAAAAGATCCCACCACTGGAGACCCCCTGGGGCAGTTCTGCTTTGTGGATAGGGTCCCTGTGAGTCTGGTTTGGTCTTGCTCTCAGCCCCAGGACTGATTTTGGTTTGGTTTGGTTTTGAATGCAGTTTCCGGGGCAGGGCACCAGCATTGATAATGTAACAAGTTCCAAGACCTGGTTGGTCAGCACCGCGTGAACCCCTGGCTGCGGGTTTTTCCGGAGAGGCCGAGAGCTTCCCGTGCAGGACTAGGACTCCATCTAGCCCTCTTAGACGAGGCTGCCCTCGTTTCCCTGTTCTGTCCTCTCCAGACACTCAGGGGGCCAAGAAGCCACCTCCAACGTGGCTACCGAGCTTTAGGACAGGGCCTTTCGATTGCCCATCTCAAAGGATTCCTCCCACCTGGCAGACGCCAGCAAGATCCAGATCGTTGTCCTGCAGTCACGGGGCCCGGCGCTGGCCCCAAGGCTGGCCCAGCCCTTGCTCGGCCCCTCCTGTCGCTCTGCTCCCGGGGGCGGAGCGCTGGGCGGAGCTAGCGCTGAACTGCCTGCAGGGCCCGGTCCTCCGTCAGCTGACACCGAGTGGCTGGCCCGGGCGCCCACTGCAGATCCCAGAGGTCGGAGGGCGATCATGCTGCGGCTTCGGGTTCCCGTCCTCCCTCTGCTGCTGGCGCCGCTGCTGGTACCGCTGCTGGCGGGCCCCGCGCACGGCTTGCACGTAAGTCTGCGGCCCCCTGCGCCTGGTCCACGGCTGGGGGCACTTGGAGCCCGGCTGGGGCTGTGGCCAGCCGGGGCCCCGCGGGGCCGGGAGTAGGGGACCCTGAAAGGCACTCCGACGGGCACCTGGCGCGCACCCGGAAGACCGGTCCTCCCATCTGGGGTGCGCCGGCCGGGGCGGGGCGGGGCGAGCCTCTGCGGTGGTCGGTGTGCTCCGCCTTGTGCGTCCGGTCGTTCGGATCCATTTCCAATCCCGGAAACCAGGGGCTGAACGAAGTAAGGTGCGCCCCAAACCTTGCCCGGCTTGAAGTTTTTTTGGGGGGAAGGGGTGACTCCAAGTCGCGCGCGCGGTCTCGGGAAGACATCCCCGGCTCTGCGGTGGGGCGCCCTCCCCGACCCAACTCGTGCTCGCGCGGAGCGCTCCGGAAGGGGAAAAACGGGGGGTCAAGAGAGGCTCTCCCCACTTCCCCCCCACCCCCTGCAGCGGGAGCACCCAGTTATTTCTTCGAGGATGTGCGCCCTCTCGGGCATTCCCCTCTCGCTGATCCCCCACCTGCTTTGTTACGTGGATGTCTCGTGCCTTTCGCGCGCCTCTTTCTTGGGGGGGTTTGGCGGTCCAGGTCGAGGGCGGCCAGGGGGGTGCGTTGCCGGCGGCCCCTGCGTGGACCGCAGGCGGAAGTCTGACCGGGCGGAGGGCTGGGGCGCAGCCAGGGGCGCTCACTGTGGCTGGAGCGAGGAAAGACCACTTGCGGCCCCTCTTTCTTGCTCTCAGGGGCCGGCTATTCCGGCAGGGCCCTGGGAGGCTACTGCCCCGAGCTGTCTGGAGGTCATAACCCACCCCTGGAAGGTGGGGGGTGAACCAGGGACCTGTTCAGCGAACACCGGCAGGTGAGGGTGAGTGGAGCCTGGCATCGGTTTCAGTAGGTGGCAGAGGAGGGATTTAGGTCCGTTGTTCACCTTGTTCAGTAAGGTCCCCAGAGCGGAGAAAAAGCCATACATCGTACTCCAACCGGGGTTATAAATCTTAAACCATTGGAGAACAGCTCTCAAAAAGTTTTCTTTTGGGAAACGGTGACTTTACACGATTTGTTCCCTTCTTCTCTGCCTGTGGAACCCTCGCCTCCAGTTGTGTAGGGTCGATCAGCAGTTTGAAACCACCGATGCTCCGCAGGAGAAAGAAAAATGAGGCTTCCTATTTCTGTAAAGGTTTGCTGTCTTAGAAACCCGCAGAAGTTCTCCCAGGCTCTGGAGCATGACCGTGGGTGGGACTGGACACGACGGCAATTAGGTTTCGAGTGTTTAGTGGCGTCTTGTGGAAGGCGCAGTGGTTAACGTGCTGTACCCCACAAAAGGCCGGTGGTTTGAACTGACCCGCTGCTCTGTAGGAGCAAAAGGAGGCAGTTCGCCTCCGTGAAGTCTACCAGCTTGGGCAACTCCGAGACTGGCACCAGGGCAGAGGGGTGGGTTTGGATTGGTGTAGGGATCTTGTCTGAGAGGCTTGGAGGAATCCCGGGTTCGGAGGTGAAGGTTAGGGAGGGTGGGGTTGCGGGACAAAGGAACAGGAGCAGGGTCGGTGGAGAAAGACCAATACGTGGAGTTGGGAGGTGAGGGCTGGTCGACATAGTGGCCCCCTGGGGATGATCGCATGTTCATCTGTACACAGGCATTCAGCAGGCTGTGGCTGCCCGCCCCCGCCGCCCAAAGCCCAAGCAGAGAGCCTGGTTGCTCCCCTGGAAGGCTCATCTCTGGTGTTCCTTCTGAGCTAAAGAGAGGGGTCTGGGCTAGCACTGTACTGTTTCCTTGACTGCATTTATTTGGACCAGCGCATCTCCAACTTTATCCATATTGGATATGTGAAAGCCGAGAACTTAAAAGAAATCTGCTCATTTGTTTAAAAAATAATAAGTCCATTACATGTTCACTTTTCTCTTAAACGTGGGTGGAGAGCCGCACCGTTTTACTTTTTCACACTCTCCTTAACTCCCGTCTTAAGAGATGGCCTTAGGACTCTGCCATCAGTCTGGTGCCTTATCCTGGTTCGGGGAGCTTCTGGAAAGACTGCCAGTCACCTTTGAGATCATGAGAATGGGAAAGGAAGCGGTGGCCCAGCGGTATTGGGAAGCAGATTTAACTTTACGACATTTCCACTCCCCTAACCCTCAAAAGAGGGGCCTTGGGCATGTGGGAGGGGGGTGCTGCTGGAGCACACTTTGAGAACGTGTCCTTAGTCACGAGCCTGGTTTGAGCAATGATTTGTGACGGAACTGCCCAGCCTTATGGGGGAAAAAAACAAAACAGAACGATGGCTTATCCTATCCCCATCTTGAGTGCGTGTGTTGGGGTAGTGCCTTGCAAGTGCCTGGTATTTGAGCTGCGTGGCTTTAGGTGGGCTGGGAAGACCTAAGTGACCTTGAGGTTTTGAATAGGGACAAGCACTCTCTAGTATCCCACAAAGCTGATGCCGGTTCCTGGTTGCAGGCGGAGTTGACCTGGAAACCTCTTCTTGACCACTGTCCTGTCTAAAGAACTCACCTTCCAGAGCCCACCTGCACAGAACTGTGGGGCACCCTCCTGGGAGCTGAGAACATGGCGACCTTCAGGCAGCTGCCCCTGGGTGCGAAGGCCGCCCTGGCTGCCGGCACTGTCTTCATGTCCATGATCGTCTCCCGCACCTATCTGGCCGGGAGCCTGGAGCTCAGGTCCTGGCGCTGGCTGTTCCGCCTGCAGCTAGCCTTGTTCGTCAACTCGCTCATGCTCATTGGTTCCCTGTACATCTGGCGTAGCACCGTGAGCAGCCTCTGCCCCTCCCCGGCTGCCGAGTCGGCCTGTTTTCGGCTTTGGAAGATGGCTGTTGTGACGTTTCTAGGCCTGGCCCACTCCAGTTTCTTCACCATGCTCTTTCTGGTGGCGGAGGAACCCTATCTCTTTTCCTTGGCCGCCTACTCCTGCCTGGGGGCGTACATCATCATGCTCTTCTTCCTCTGCATCCTCAGCGGCACGGAGCAGGTCTGCCAGCTCCTGGCCTGGCGCAGCGGCAAGGTCATGGGCAGCCTGGACAAGACCCGGAAACTGGCCCTCCGGCCCGCCCTGGCTGTGGTGGTGACAGCCGTGCTCAGCGTGGTTGGGCTTCTGAATGCCGCTCAGCCTCCGGCCGTGAAAACGGTGGAAGTGCCCATCCACCAGCTGCCCCCCTCCATGGACAACCTCAAGATCGCACTCCTCTCGGACATCCACTTGGGCCCCACGGTGGGAAGGACTAAGATGGAGCTGTTCGTCCGGATGGTGAATACGCTGGAACCTGACATCACGGTGATCGTGGGCGACCTGTCCGATTCGGAGGCGTCCATCCTGCGGACAGCCGTGGCCCCCTTGGGCCAGCTTCGCTCCCACCTCGGGACCTACTTTGTCACGGGAAATCACGAGTATTACACTTCGGACGTCAGCAACTGGTTTGCCCTGCTGGAATCCCTGCACGTGCGGCCCCTGCACAATGACAACGTGAAAATCTCTGCGGCGGGGGCCCAACGCGGTGGGGGGGAAGACGGCGCCTGGATCTGCCTGGCCGGGGTGGATGACATTGAAGCGGATGTCCTGCACTACTCTGGCCACGGCATGGATCTGCTCAAGGCCTTGGGGGGCTGCAGCCCAGACCACGCCACCATCCTGCTCGCTCACCAGCCCCTGGCTGCCAAGAGAGCCCTCCAGGAGAGGCCAGATATTAATCTGATCCTTTCTGGGCACACCCACGCTGGGCAGATCTTCCCCTTGAACGTGGCGGCCTATCTCCTGAACCCTTTCTTCGCTGGTCTCTACCGCGTGGCCCAGACGACATTTGTCTATGTCAGCCCGGGCACGGCTTACTATGGGATACCAATGAGGTTGGGTAGCCGGGCAGAAATCACGGAGCTCATCCTGAGGGCTCCCTGAGCACAGCCCTTGGCCTTCCAAGTGGCATCCC